>CAEFZX010016213.1:0-138220 GCA_903066825.1 Alfaro cultratus | reverse complement strand
CCTCCTCATATGCGTTTCACAAATCATTCAGGTTCATTGAAACAGGCTAAATATCACATACAAAAGTCTTTGTTTTCTTATGTGCACTTCTCTTTGTCCTGTGTCCTTCCTATTTAATTGGCTGGATGCAGTTTAGAGAACAGGTTAATGTTACAGCCCCGAAGAAGGGTAGCGATGAAGATGTAAGAAGAGACGATGCTGCATAAATGCTTATGTCTCCTGAGGATTGGAGATGTTTGCTAAGGCTGCATGATTGTAGGTTCAGATTACAGGAGTTTTTTGATGATTTTGTTTCTAATGGTGTTTTTGTGTTTGTCCAGGTAAGAGAGATGTATCAGGGAGTCCTTGGGAAACTACAGCTACTCCACCCAGGCATGATTGCCGAGGAGAGGGTGGGGGAAGGTTACGAGAGGATGAGAAAAGAGATGGAGAAAGAAGTGGGGCGACGGAGGGCTTTGGCCTCCCAGCTGCGAACTTTGCTTGACAATCAGCTTGAGGTACTATACAAGTCTCATCATGCAGTGCTCTCACATTCTGATCTTTTCCACATATTCGGATTACAAATTTCTAATGTTTTAGTGGGATTATAATTATGAAGAAATAAAATAAATGTACTGTGTTTGCTGCAGCCCCTCCAGATTTAGTATGCACCTCTCAGCTGAACCATCTGCTACTACTTTAGTATTTTAGGTCAAAACCTCTGATAGTTTGGCACATTTAGACTACAATAAAATTGGTCTTTTGATCTCAGTTTGGATGGAGACCATCTGTAAATATCAATGTTAAATCTTGCTGTAGGTTCTCAGATGTATTTCAATCTGGATGTTGACTGGGCCATCCACACAATGAGTGTATCTAAAACAGTCCATTGTAACTCTGGCTTTATGTGTGGATTCCATATTTAATTTTTCACCAGACATATTGTAGTGTCATCTGACCTGAACGCCATCTTCCACCTGTTTGATTTGACCTGGCATGGTTTTTGACCAACCGCAAAAGTGATTTGTTATGAATTTATTAATGTTTTATTAAGGAGTCAGACTAAATTGGGCTCCATTTGTTTCAGGTTTTTGATTGTTGAAAGATTCACCCTTTACCACTGTTTTTTCCCCCATCACATAAAATCTCCAAAAATATCTTGAAGATTTTATCTGTACAATGGCAAACTGAACATCGAGAAGTATGAAAAACTTTTTAAGGCAAAGTAAAATCATAAATAAAGGTTTGTCAGATTGATAAATCTAACTAAACATGCTTGTTCCTTGAATTTTGTGGTGCTTCTCTGCCAAGGTAATTAAACAGAAATAATCAAGAACAAGGTGCATTTAATAATACATCCTCTCTGACAGTTTAGCAAAGAAATGCCAAACACTGCAAGTCTTTGAAGCAAACAACTAAAATGATCAACCTACCCAACAGGATAACTGAAATAGATGTAACTGGTTCCTTCTAGGTGCTGAGACGAGATCAGCAGGCCAAGCAGCGGGTCTACAGTGTATTCAAAACTCGATGCAGAGAGTGCACCAGACTGCTGTCCAAGATTTCCAACAACAATCAGGCCTCTTGTGAGCTTCACCAGCAAATGTAAAAGATTTGTCAAGTATTATTGTAAAGAGTCAAATGGATCAAAGAGATCTGAAGTAAATACTATGAAGTTGTAAATATATTTTCCACCAATGTTAAGTCTGACCCAAAAGCTGACGTGCCTTGTGGATGAAATGGGGGAGCTGGTGGCAGCAGAGTGCCACCGTCAGGGAGCGTGGGGGCTGTTGGGTGAAGGTACCGGGGCCAAGCTGCTCTGTCCCGACACGGGAGCCGTCCTGACCAAAGACGACATCTTTGGTGAGTCAATGAGCCCTGAAAAAGAAGAAAAAAATCTTCAGTAGTTTCTGTGTACGATACTATGAAGGACTTCTAGAATGTTGGAGAAACAGCACCATCTACTGCTAAAAACTTGTGCTGCAACAAAGACAACAAAACTTTAAAAAATGAATAAAAAATGGCACAACCATATGGCCTCTATCAAGAAGGAAAATTGTATAAATTGTTTACAATTGTTTAAATATTTTAGAATATTTTATTCTAAAATACATTTTACAAGTTAGATTTGTTAATTGGTAGTATTATCAGGATCTTTAGATAAAGATTTTAAAAACGTCCAACCTCTGCCTCCTCTCAGGTCCTGACGGGTTTCTGCGTGTCCCTGCTGCAGTTCATTGTGATCCAGTCACCGGGCTCATAAAGCCAAACTCTCAAAGCCACATGTTGCTGAGCAGCGGCCACACCATGGCAGTGCCACCTGATTATTTCATTCACCCACAGACTTGCAGAGTTTTACCCATCGTTGGCAACGTGGCCTATGATCCTTTCAGTTCTACATTAGTGTTTACTACAGACCTCTGTACAGGTAACACTGCCAATTCTCTCCTACCACACATACTGTGATGAAATAAAACTGCATGTTTAAGACAGAGAGAATACTAAATAGAATAGAAACATAGAGGTAATTCAGGTGTCACAGCAGCAAGTTAAGATAAGTGGGACATGCATACTCACACAAAGGTAAAAATCACAAAAATAAGAATAATGGACGATAAGCAAACATTTACAATAAAAATGACGCTGTACAGGTATTCAAAGAAACTGAATACTCAAACTGAAAATAATGTGCAGCTGAGTAGATTAGTCTCTAGAGAAGGAAAATGTACAAAATGTGTATCGATAAATAGGCACATGTAAAACAACAGGCTATTTACAAGCTGAGCAAACAGAAATGTGTCAGTTACAGCAGAGTTGTAAGGGCTTAATGAGTTTACTTGGAGCAGATATGGCTATAAAGTCTTACAGTTGCTGAGAGGAAGGATCTACTGATGGTAATAAAAATAAATTCAACTGCAATAACAATTATGCATCCTAGAGGTAAATAAAAATCTTTTACATTGTGGTGTTTTATAATGAAACAATTACATACAAATGAAATAATTTAAAATATATGACATGTAGTGAAGTAAATGGTTTACAAGGTGTTTCTTTCCATTGCTTGACAATAAATCAAACTAAAGTTTTCTGTTTTGGGTCAGAAAAGAATTACCTCAATGATTTTAGCTTACTAATAATGTAAATAACTAATTTGATAGATAGCTAAGTAACTTTTTTTTTATTTAGAAGTAAAAATACAATGTGAATGGTTCAGTATTTGGTAGAATTGCCTTTTAAACTGAATGACTTGGGTCAAATCTTCTGGGTGTTCTTCCTTAAGCTTCACCCAACAGTTTGCTGGAAACTTTTCAAAATTTTCAGCCCTGCCCACACATTTTCTATGAGACTGAGATCAGTGTTTTTGAAGACAACTTCAGAACATTGACTTTGTTGTTCTTAAACCACTTTTTAACATTGACTATTAGGAAAACCCATTTCTACCCAAGATTCTTTAGATTTAACTTCTTGGCTAAAGATTTGAAATGTTGCTTCAATATATACATGAAATGTTCTTTCCCCATGATGCTATCTATTTTGTGAAGTGTACCAGTCTCTTTTGCAGCAGCCCCCATACTTCACAGCAGGGATGGCTTTCTCAGGCTTTCTCTGTGATGGTCACTATGATCAAATACTTCAACTTCAATTTCATTAAAGCCCAGGACATACCTCTGACAAATAGGTGTTTTGTCCTTGAGTACCTTTGCAAACTTGTGTCTGGCTTTTTTCTAAGTAATTTGGAGTAATTGCCTCTTTTTTAGCAATTTTAGCCCATGTAAGTACACGGCCCATTTTACTGCCGATAATGACGCTCTCTTACCAGCTTCAGCCAGCATCTTCAGAAGTTTATGTGCTTTTTTTGGGAGGTTGATACACACATTGCACACCAACGTATATTCATCTCTGTGTGAGGATTTGAGTTTTTCTGTGTGCTTATTTAGATTTCTGTGTTCTGTGGAGTCTCTGTGTCCTCCCATCTACCCCTTGATTAGTTAGTTATACCTGTTCCTTGTTTCCCCTGATTGTCTCCCTGTGTATTTAAACCCACCTGTGTTCCTTGTTCTTTGTCTAGCCTTGTCTAGCTTTCTTGGCTGCTGGTTGTGAACTATTTGCCTTCCGCTCATTCTGTGCTGCCTGGACTTTGAACTTTGTATCTATGACTTCATCATTAAAATCATAATTTTCTTCATTTCAACCTGGGTCCGCTGCATCTGCCTCACCACAAATCATAACACTCTGGGACACAAAACTGTCTTCTTCAGTGGTAGGATGGCTGGACATTTCCATTAATATTAATACTTTCATCTAATTGCTGAATTAATGAACGTGAAATTGAATCCTTCAGGAGATACATAATTAATAGTCCATTTGAGTGTATGTCTACAATATAAATACAGCTGTTCTATGAATGTTTAGAGGTTTTTAGAGATAGAGAACAGACTGCAGAAAGATTGAGGAACATAGCAGTCAGGTCAGGGATAAGATTAGTGGAAAAGTTTTGGAAGGATTTAGGTAAAGCATCATGCTCCCTATAAACGCATTACGAGGTATTTCACAACGTAATGCTGTCGGCTGCCCACTATCGCCACATGCTTGTTCAGCAGTAGGGATTGCTGCAAGGTCACTTACTCAGTACTATCTAATGAGTTAGTTTTTACCAGTTGGCATAATAATCTGGATTTGACAGTATTGTGAACTAGGATTGAATTGGAATGTATATCATTGACTTTTAATTTGTTCATTTCATTGGAATGATTTGGCTTTATGTCTGTATGTACAATAGGTTTGTTTGTATGTAATAGTGCCTTGAGATGATATTTGTGGATTAGCTCTATATAAATGCAATAAACTGAACTGAAGTGACATTACTCCTGGAACAGTGGCAAGAAGTCATTAAGACAGTCATTAAATCAAGTCATTACTTGAAAATTATAGTCACACATGCTCCCATTATCCAGTGTGCATAAGCTCAAGCTTTATTACAAAGAACAAGGGGTAAAAATGTTAGTATCCACATGTGCAAAACATATAGAGGGTGAATGTAAAATAATTAACTGTGGTTCTAAAAGGTTTTGACTGCTGGCAGTAAATACAAAGCTATGTCAAATGTTTCTGACTTTTACTCATTAAAATTTTTTAAACAATTTCCCATTTTCCTTTCAGTTCACCAGCTGAATAAACTGTCTCCCTTGATTGTAATGTGAAAAAAATATCTTGTGTGCTTTTCATTGCATCAGGTGATATCAGAAAGTTGGACAGTCCTCTCCTTCCATTTCTTCCTTTTCCCACCTCCTGCCCCTCAGAGCTGCCCCTGCCTTGCATTCGTCTCAAAGGCCTAAAACCAGGTCATAGGTTACGATTGGGCATGCCCATGGCAGATCCAGACACAGGTGTTCCTGTACCCACCCTGGCAGTAACTATCCACCCACAGACTGGATTAGTTTACCCCCTGGGAAGGCTGCATACCTGCCCGCTCTCCCGCCTGCTTCAGCCAATACAAATTGGCTATCCCATGCTGGACTCCAGGACAGGGAACATTGTGCTCACTGTTGGGGTCCATTTAGATCTGGTAACAGGTGAGTGTTGCTAGATGACTATCAATACTTAAATTACAGATCTTTTGCCATTTGGACTTACTCTGCTTGTCCTGTAGGAGATGTACAACCAGTAGGTGGAGCGCTATTTGGTGAGGTCTTCACCGAACCTCTGAGTGGGCAGATGGTGAGAGTAGGAGGAGTCACCATAAGGGCCGGACAGCTGGTGCCTCATGCAGGAGGATATCAAGCATTATTAGACAGCAAGGTACTTGATTAACTCCAACTCCAGTAAAAATATGACTTGATGTTCAATACTTGCCACGATATCAGCACATGAAACTACCAAGCTGTGAGTTTTCCCTTCTCATTTCCTGGTGAGCTATGTTTTATGAAACATGTGATAGATAAATAAATAAAACAACCACAGACTTTGAGAGTAAACCAGCGATGCTAAAACTGTACATTTGCAAAGTTGCTTCGTAATAAATTACCTGAGTGACAGAGATGTTTATTTGGTTCAGGTTCTGGCTGAGATGCTTAAAACACTGGACCTCCTGAAACCGCTGACTGATGACTGGGGTTCAGACCCGACTCTACAAAATATGCAGAGCCATCCAGGCAGCGAGAACATGAGCGGTCGACTGGATGATCTTCTAGCTGCGAGCAAGGAGCTTGAGCAGGCCTGGGAAAGGAGTCTGCACTGCGGGCTGCAGCTGTGGACCAGGTTTGAGATGCTGCTGGGCTGGACTCTGCATCTGCAGCAGGACGGTGGGACACTGGGTAAGGAATCCTTTTGAAAAAAACACTTTTTAGACCATTTTTTCCTGAGTTCAAGGTATTGCTTTGTTCTTCACTGCATATTTAGATTCTGGCTTATTTTTCAGTTGCAAAACACAAAAGACCCACACAAAACCAACAAAATACAGACACCCGATAAGATCAGCAAAAGAAGAGTACATTATATCACAGTAAGAACAGAAAAGATGATTAGTGGGTGATAAAGATGACTCGAGTTTCAAGAGGGCTCTAAGTATTTAATGAGGGATCGTCCAATATGAGTGTATGCGTCTCCATAAACACAATTTCAATCTGTCCTGGGACAGTCTGACAGAAGTGAGGCTGCCACTTTGGTCTTTGAAAAACTTTTTGAACCTGTCTCAGTGAAAGTGGAACACTTAACCTATCCACCATAAACTGAGACAGAGCCGGCCAATGAGCAGTGAGCACACATGTGCAGACAAAAGGGTCTTTATTTTTATAAGTCTGACATTTAACAATCAGAAGCCTAAGAGGAACACACATTTCCTAACCCAAAGTCTTTTCACTTGACCTTTACATATCACAGACAGCTACCCTTTACAGAACTAAGCATGTGACCAGTTTGTCTCATATAAGCCTAAATTTAACCTTTACACTATTATTTTTCATTTTAATGGAGAAATGCCTAGAAATACCATGTAGAACAAAGAACATCTTTACTTATTTTGTGCTAGATTCTTCTTTTTAAGGTTGATGTAAAGTTCTGTAAGGCCATTAGCAAGCATCTGAGGTTCAGAAAACAACAATGTCTGATTGTACTGGTAGGCTAGTCTTTCTTTTTAGTAAGAATCCTGTCCCGCCTTATTTTACCTGATCTTTATTTTTAATAAATGTTTTTTAATTTACTCGTCTTTGTGGCATGAATCAGGCGAAATGCCTCTGCCAGCTTCAGAAATGTGTCTGCCAGCTCTCTTGGGGATGGAGTATCTTGACCCTATGGGGTCTGGTCTAAGTGTTCCTGTGCTTGGGTGCCAGAGGGATCCTGTCTCTGGGAAAGCAATTCCACTGGCAGGAACAATGGAGGACCCAAAGGGAAAAGGCATGTTGATAATAACAAGAACCTGCAACTCTTCATTTTATTCATTTTAGAGTAATGCAAGATATTTACATCAGTGAGTTAAGCATGTGATTGCACCTGACAGGCTTGGTGGCGATCCATTATGGAGCTCAGGCTGTGGATCCAGTGACTGGGCTGTTGGCCCCAGTAGTTGGAGCAAGGCTGGATGTGTCCACCAAAAACATTGTGCCTCTGACATCGTCCTTCTGGCTGATGATGGCAGAGCAAACTGATGGTGTACAAGTAGGTGGACAAATCCCTAAATCAAAAATTATAATGTAGTAAATGAAGTCACATGGATGATATTTCATGTAGGAATAAGGCAAATAACTGAGCTGGATCTTGCTCAGTTATCTTTTTTTTCTGTTCTGTGTCAGGTGGAGGCGCTGCAGAGGGAAATGTGTGTGAGAAACTCTTACTGGCAGCAGCAGATGCAGCGTGAGGAAGACATCATCATCGATCTGGACTCAGCTTTATGCCAGCATCTCTTCAGTGTCACAGATGCAAATTCTCATCAGGTCAGCAGGGGGAGTTTTTATGCTGTTTTAAAAGAAGAGCTTAGTGCATCCATAGAGGAAGCAATTCAAGACTTTTCAAGCTTTTGAATGTGTAGAAATAAAAACAGATTAAATCATCGTTTTATAACTGTATTCTTGTCAAGATTCTAGATGTTGATAGTGAATGCAGAAATTACTAACTGCATCTTTGCTCTTTGAGCTTTACAACAGGATGACTGGGTGCGCGTGTGTATGCTTTATTTGAGCTAGAATGAATAGTTTGTATATGTTCCTGTAGGTCCAGTGGTCAGGGAAGCAGCTGAAGGAGGCAGCAGTGGAGATGCAGGATACTGCACAAACTGAGGTCCAAAGAAGAGCAGCTCAGCGCTCTTTCTTGGCTCTGGTCCTGCCCCCACATGTCTTGCGCATCCTTACGTGCGGTAACATCACTTCCAAGATGCCAGATTAAGCATAATGCCACTTTGCAGTGTTTTATTTGCATTGCAGCACAATAAGGTATGAATATTCATGACTGATTGTAGGCGATGAAGAGGAATGGGACCAGCAGTGTAGTTGGCACACAGCCCTCATGTCTGGCCTTGATAAGCTGGATGTGTGCATGGATCAGCTGCAACAAGACAATGAGAAATGGATGTCCCAGCCAGGAGACTGGTCTACAAACCTCCATGCGATGGTAAAAACAATTTCTGACATCACAGCGGGGGTTTTTTTTGGCCTGAAATAGTCATTTTAAAAAATGCTTCAGCAAGTCCAGGTTTGTTCTCAACAATAGCACTTTTGACCATAAAACAGTAACAGTATAAAATCATTGGGTTTTCAGGACAGAGAGCTCAGGCACAGAGAATTAAGGGAACAGTGTTGTTCCACTCAGACAGCGGTGGATTCTGCTCTCACGTCGCTCCATTTTGTCAGACATGTTTCTCGGCTGCGTGCCAACACAGCCCAGGTGAAAACACACAAGTGCTTATAAGATTTACAAGACATGTTATCTACAACTGGATATATATTTTTAAAAAAGCTAAATATTGTATGTAACACATTACATACAGAGATGGATTAATTGCATCTCTGTAGATGCAATTAATCATAACTGAGGTGCAACTTTAATTGTTAGCTCTTGTAATGTTCCCATTTTCTGTGCGGCTGTTTAGGTAGTACTTTGTGGACAGTTTTGGTTCAAAGACTATGGCCTGGTCCAATGTAGTGAATATAAGCCAAACATCACCATGATGGCTCTGGTCCAACAGAGGGTTGTTCCTCTGCTTGAAAGATTGAATGTGATCCTGGAAGAAAAACCTTCTACAGACCTGTTCTCCAACATGTGCAACCAGCAAATCTCTGGTAGAGGAGCATCAACCAACTGCATCCTCACATATCTCACATCCAAACACCAATGCTGATCTTTACTCATGGAATTACTAAGGACAAATAAAAGGTTTACAGGTTGTTTACTGTGAACCTTACAGTAAACAACCTTACAGTAAAAGTCTGTTTTCTGGCATGTCTTAGGCTTGTCAAGAAAGCAGGAGTTTTGCTTGGAGATCCCATCCAGAGTGTGGACAACCTCTGTTCCAGTAGTGAAAGGTATGTTCCTTGTTAGATATTGTTAGGCCCGAACCTATTCATCCTCGTTGCAGGTTGATTTTCATTCAACCAAGAGGTTTGTTTGCGATCAAAAAGGAAACGGGCATTTCTAAAAGAATAAAAAAAGAACAATTAGTGGAACTATGCATAGTATCTGTGTGGGCAGTCTGGAATTGTTAGGTGTTCATCAGAGAGACAGCCTGGGGGGAAGAAACAACCTCAGTGATGGCTTATTTTTCTAAACGGCTCTCTGTTGTGCTGACCTGAGTCTAAACAGTGTGGGTCCAGGATGTGTGGGGTCAGATGAGATTTTAGGTCCCATTTTCCGGACCCCAGATCTGTACAAGTCCCTGTTTGCGGGAAGATCAACCTTATGATTCGCTTTGTAGACCTGACCGTGGACCTGCCATATTCTATGTGCTGCCAAACCACACAATAATGATTTCAAGTCAACTCTCTGGCTGGGCCACACCAGAGCGCCAATGTTAATTACAGTCAGAAGAAGAAAGATGTTGGTACATTTTAAAGTCTGAAGTACATCCTTCTTAATACAGAGTGTTCAGAAATGGATTTCAGCATATTTATTTGAAGCAACTATGTTAGATCCACTGTAATTTCTTAACATAACAGCTAAAAGTCAATTTAAATATTTAAACACAAACTTTAAGTCTCCCACACCATTAAAGATCTGTTTTTTCAATCCCTTGTCATTATTTTTGTGATAGGATTAATTCCTTCCTTTAGAGTTCATAGTTGTCAATCCTGAGAACAGGTTCAGTATTTCTTGAGAACTTGAATGCACTCAGTCTGCAAAACTTCACATGTAGCACAGGAGCCCATGTGAAATAAATTTTCACGTCAATTCATTTTACTCTCTAAATGTTGGAGTCTGCTGCATAACAATGCCCTTATCACCTGGCTAAAAGTATACTCAAACTGTTTCGCATCGTTGAGAATGTAATTCAGACTGACTTCAGCAGAGCTCTGCTGAGGTTGTACCCTGATCTGATCTGAGAACAGATCAGGGGAAAGATCTGAAATAAGGAAGTGGAAAAATTTGGTTACATCGGTTTGTTTTGGAAATGGATGTCAGCAACTTCCAGTAAGCTTTATTATCACTGTCTTCCCTTTTGGGCATCCAGGTTTTATTGCAGTCTTCGCCTTTATGCAGCCAAGATGGTTACACTAATAAAAAAATCCTGCCCTAATTTAACCAAAAGAAAGACATTGAAAGTCTCAACTTTTAAACAACTTTTCAGTAAAAACTCACATTTGGACACTTTCATCTGAATTATTTGTGAGTACAGTTTTATTTACAGTACACAGAATTCTGTACTGCAACTTACAATTATGTTCCCCCCAAATTAAGCGTTTTTTTTCTTTTTTGCAGACTTTTTTTTTATTATTCTATTTGCATTTTGATTTTGAATATGTTTTCTTCCTGTTACACCTTTCTTACTAAACCCTGTCACATTATTGCTTGTCAATCGATCACTTGAGGGTTGTTGGAAGACATTATGCCATAAGACATAAATTATTTAAAACTAGGGGGGGTTAGAGTATCCAAAAACTGTATTCAAGTAGGACAGCACCACTCAACATAAGTTAAAAAGTAGCTGTCCAAGAAATTAATCAATTAAGAATAAAAAAGTATTTAATAAAAAGACTGATCAAGTATTGAATAACTAGACAGAACATCAGATTTAACATTTAAAGGTAACACTATCAGACACAAATATTACAAGTAAATAATGTGTAGATGTTAGAACATGGGAAAGTACTTTCAGTGACGATATAAAGTGTTTACTATACCACTTTTCTATCTAAATGGCCCAATTTGCCCTGCTGATAGAAAATAACATTCAAACAAAGTTTGTGAACGATAAAGAAATCTCAGTTTTAACATTTAAAAGTAATACTGTCACACAAACTTTAGGTGTGATTCTTGATGGACTGACATCCAGGCTTTACCCTGCCTCTCGCTCATCACTCTCTATGGAGATGGGCACCAAACACCCTGAATTCAACATTTATGTCTCTAATTTACAGTGAATCCCTTAAATTCATTCCTCACTTGTTTAAAGCAGAGTAAATGTCTCCTTTATGTGTCAAAAGGGAATTCAACCCAGTCTCTGAGAGAACCTGTAAATGATGAAACCTTGGACGGCATTCTCCAGACCTGCTCACAACGACAGACTGCATCGTCTGGTGTTCACTCGCAGGGTGAGATATAACAACTGTCCTCATCTCAACCCATGTGTGAAATGTTGTGCACTCTGTAGGTAGTTCTTTCTGTAGATGGTTTGTTCGTTCAACATGTGGTGAAGCAAAATGTGGTTAGCTGCTGTTCAGTCTGTATGCAGATAGCGGTAGCATACAAAAAACTCAGAATTCAGGCTGTACAGTGAACAGTGGTTAGAAGCAGCATGAAACCTTCCTCTCTTTAAGTTTTAGTTGCCAAAACAGAAGTGTATTGTTTATTCGTGCCTTTCTCATGATTGAAGGTTAATGTGAGTTGTTCATCGACAACTGAGGGAGGACGGGGGGCTGAAGAGCTGGGTAAAAATCCTGAGTGAACCAGAAAACACAGAACAGACGACAATCAGTGACAGAACATGAACAAAGACTAAAATAACCAGAATTGCAAACCAAAGGAATTCAGAGAAAGACAGAGCCCAAAGGGATGGAAACAAACTCCAAAAGCGACAAGTTTTAACAGCATCAAGCTAATCTAAATCAAAATTCATGTAAGATGTGACAAAAATGGTTTATTTAATTTCTCAGAACATAACACTTTAATACTTATGGTAAATAAGTTACTTAAAGCAGCCTGTCTTAAGGGTGAGCTTACGTGAACTGCCAGACCTGGACATATCAGCAGATGTCTGGAACATAGTCTACAAGTGGAGGTCACTCACTTGACCTCCACTTGTCATGTGAGTGACAAATGAATTTCAATTGGAACGGCCCATTTGAAATAATCTTGAGACATTTCTAAGCCCCTTACAAGACTCAGATGCTGCTAGATTTTCCTTTCTAAAGGCCTTTTAAAGCTCTTTTAATGCTTCCACTCAATGGTCACTCTCACTTCAACAGTTTGATCTCTTCAAATTAAATGTCTGCTGTCTAAAAAGAGCAAAACTCCATTAAAGTAATGAATTTCTAATTAGGTGGACCTGACTTTATATTTTAGCACTTCCAAGTGTAAATAAATGCTGGGGTGTTGAGTTATTCCTTACCATTTACAATTTTTTGGAAAAGCCCTCGACCAATTTAAGTGACACAAGCTCAAAAGCTTCTTGGGTCTTATCTCCGACTTTCAAATTATATTTTCAAAATACTGTCCTCACCTCAGTTCTAGCATAAATGTGATCTAAAGAGTCACAGCTTTAGGGTTACTAAATTTATCTATGCTCAGATTTTTGCTGCTTGTTTTTCTGTCATACATGTCTACCTAAACCCAGGAACTATCCACATGATGGTCTTGGTTTCTTTACAGAGAGTCAGCAGACAAAGGACCCAGCTCAGTTTACACACACAGCCGTCACTACTACTCCAGGTATTCCTTATAACATTAAGTAAGAGTCTCATTAGGACCACATTTTAGTCCTAAACAGCACATTTACTAACAGTACATCAAAACAAAGGATGCATTTATGGAATAAACATCTCATTAACTTATTTGTGCCCCTCAGAGGAGCAGTGGAACAGGCTGGTGGAGGTCTCTCCTCTCTTCCGGTTTTTAAGGGATTTGGAGCTGCGGCTGAAGGCCTGGGCTGGGAAGGCTGGTTTACTTGGACAAGAACTTAGTAGTGAGTTCAGAAATTTTCATCCATAAACACTGGAGATGTTTGGTCAAATGTGTAAATAGCTTCTGTATTAGTTGGTGTCCACTACAGCAAGGAGTCAAACTAGAGGGGAAAATAAGAACACAGTTTATATAATTTAATTTTGATTAATCTCATACTTTATCTAGACAGAGGAAACGGTTTTGTGGATGTCCTGGATGCCCAGTGGGAATGCGAAGGAGAGCTGATCCCTTTGGACCTTTCAGTCCTAAACCCCAGAGAGTTCCTGGTCTATCAGCATGGATTATTCCTGATTGACACACTGCATAATCTAAAACTGGTTGGTGCTCAGGTTTCACTTTGACAGGAATCATGAATTAATAAGCATGCAAACACAATTGTTGATATTTTTGTCTATGTCCTTTCAAAGTGCAACTAGTAACAAGCACTTTTACCTTTTTGGTCTCCATAAAACCTCAGATAAATGAAAATACCTTAGAGTTTTTCTTCCTTTGTTACAGACTCCAGCTGTTTCACTTCAGATAGCTGTGAGCCTGCCAAACAACAACTATGTAAACAACGCCTTCAGGAACTCTTTCTTTTATCAGGTGAAGTACTACTTTATGACAGATTATATGCCAAGATTTATTTTCAAGTTACTTATACGGGTGTAATAGTTTTGCTGCTTCCTTACTGGACCAGCATCATCACTCTAGTTTTAAAAAATGTCTTAAATTTACAAAAAAATGTCCCATAGTTTGGAAAAATAAATGGTTGAAATAGAATTCACTGTGCGCTTTATTTATTGCTAAAGTTATCAAAGCTGGGTCTCATTTATACCAACACCTTCTTCTCTAGCCTTCAACAAAATGACACCCAAATAGATCATGTAGCTGCAGCGTCTATACTTGAAATGTCTCCAAAACAGCACTTGCTCAACTTTTTTCAGTTCTTTAGAAATGTATATATTTTTTCATGAGGACAGAGAGCTGCAGTAATGAGGCCAAACCAGAGCAGATTTCTTGTAAATAAAACTTGTGGTGGAGATGTAGTTTTCATTGGCCCACGTTGTGTGGTCTGTGGTTAGTTTCAGAATCAGCTTCAACGTTCAAACTGCTCCAGTCTTTGACAAACAAGGGCTGCAGACCTTAAAGTTTTCTGACTGTCATAAAACAGTTAATGTAATTCATCAAATCCATATCTTAAATATAACAAAATGCAGTCCGCTGAAATTATTTTAGTAATGGGTCATGCATGTTGTGTTTTAGTCCATCTGCAAGATGATTAAGTGATTCATGACTGACTTTATTTTGTATATGCTCAGGAAGCAGAGGAGACACTCTTTGTCCGCCGTCAGAGGCTGCAGTGTGTCGGCGGTTTCTCTCTCATGCTCCTTCACTGTCTCTCACACATTAAAACCAAAGACATGAGCGCCGACTTTAGTCCAGCCTTCCAGAGACTTTTCTTCAAGGTGAATGAAAATCTATAAAAATTGAAGAAATCTAAATAACATTGCTACATAACTAAAGGTTGAAGTTGTAAGTGCTTTCAAAAGAGCATTTGTTTAAGTTTTTTTTTTTTGTTCACTTCCTGCCAGACTCTACAGTTCTGTTTGCAAGAGCTCTTTCAGGCCAGACTGAGCACCCGTTCTGGACTAGAACCAAGTTTGTGTGTAGGGTTTCAGGAGCAGGGTGACCTAAAGGAGGTGCTGTCAGACCCCCATGCTGTCTCACTGCTTCATAGGCTTCATAAACCAAGCAGAGGACTACTGTCTGAAGATGTAAGAACTAGAACGTCCCCCTCTGTATGAACCTAAAGGCATAGTATGTGGCTCTACATTTGCTTTCTGTTCAGATCTGATAATCTGCTTACTGGCAGTCAAAATGTGGATTTAAAGACTTTGAAGTCTAACCAGTTCCTTCTTCCATGTGTTGTGTGTTTGTTGATTTGTGTCCTACCAGGAGGTAGAGAAAATGCTGGTGAAACACAGGGAAGCATCTTTGTTATCACATGTTGGAGGATTTCTGAGAGAGAGAAGCTCTGAAGCCAAAGAGGGACAGGAGGACCAGAGTGGTTGATCCAACAACCATCATTATCAAATATGCTTGTATAGACCCCACACTACATTAAGAGATAATACTGATAAAAGTACGAATCAACAGATGAGTTCAGATGGAAGTCATATGAACAAAATAAAAGGTTTGATTCATATCACTATCAGATAATACTCAAAACTTTCAGGTTTTGAGTTGCGTGTAAAGATGACTTTTTTTTCCAAGCTACATTTAAAAATTTAACACATAAAATTAAAATTTATGTCAACGATTATATAGTTTCCTCACTTTTGTGCAACCAGGAACCAAAGCTTGAAAAACAAAACAAAACAAAGAAAACAAAAAACATGCTTGGTTCTGAAAGTCAAGATCCTCAATTCATGTGAATAAAAAGCAGCCAGACCAAAATTAAATTTTGCTGTACTTTTTTTTTTTTTTGGCATTTTATTTTTCTCAGGTACCTGCACAGTGGCACAGCTGGAAGCACTGTTGCCTTGCAGCAAGAAAGGCCTGGGTTTGATTCCCAGCCTGGGTTCTTTCTGCATGGAGTTTGCATGTTCTTCCTGTGCATGCGTGGATTCTCTCTGGGTACTCCAGCTTTTAATTGGTTTCTAAAAATTCTCCCTAGGTGTTTGTGTGTGTGTGTGTGTGTGTGTGAGTGCATGGTTGTTTGTCTTGTCTGTCTCTGTGTTGTCCTGCGACAGACTGGCGACCTGTCCAGGGTATACCTTGCCTCTCGCCCGAAACGTTAGCTGGAGATAGACACCAGCACCCCTACCTACCCCACTAGGGACAAGGGTGAACAGAAAATGGATGTACACCCTTAACCCTTCTTCTAACTTGTAACTCATAGCACCAATTTTACTCTGTAATCACATTTCTTTGTCTAGTTTTATACTTAGCATTATGTGTCCACTAAGAATGGTTACTTAAATCAAAATCTGACCTTGAATCTTGATATTTGTCATTTATAATAGAAACACATTATGTTTGGTCAAACATAGAAAACGCTTCCTGTTAGAAAATCTACAATATGCTTTAATACAATATTGTTGTATTCCTCTAAATCAACAGAACAAAAAAATAGGACATGCAAGAGTCATTTTTTTCATACTAGCTTTGCTCTACTTAAATCTTCTTAGTTGTGGTTAAAATCTTTTTTTTTTTGCTTCTCTGTAACTCTTGTGGGAGGAGGTATGAATCAACACCTCACAGGTTGCAGATATACATTTTTTGTGTTTGTATATTATTTAGAAGTATATATTATTATTACCTTTATTTCACACTGCGAAACTGCTGAATGTTGCTGAATGTTTGACAAGATTAAGTACATTTACTTATTTTACTTCTGGCGTGTGGGTTAGGAGTAAAACTTTACAGAACACACTTCAGTTCTCAGAGTGTGAGGAACACGACCCAGAGAAGCTGCTTGTAATACACATTTAAATGAAATGCTGCAATGATAGGAATGTGTTAAACAAGGTTAATATATATGTAAGTAATAAAGGTGGAATATACAAGCAGAACAAGTTATTCTTGTTTTACATTGATATGGAAAAAAAACTGAGAGTTGAACTGTAATTCTAACACTGCTCAATAAATCTGTAAAACATGGATTCCACTCCTTCACCGATATTGTGAAATATGCAAAAATAAATAAATAGAGGGCACAACACTAATTTATTCTATTGTAATTCTGCTGTTGCCAGGGCTGAGAGTAAAGAAAGTAAGAAGCGGGGGAAGTTTAGTTTAGTTTCTTGGCTGTTTTTGATACATCCTCCATTTCAGCTGAGTCTCCGGTGGTGTTCTGTTAAAATAAAAGTCTTGTTAATGTTTTGGAAATTAATCCTGGAAATTAAGACATTGTTCCACATTAATTTCTTTGAATTTGGTCATTTTTGTTTGGTCAAACAGGTCCCGTTCAAGTTATTTGTTCTAGTGGCTTGTTTAAAAAAAAAAAAACATGGGCATGTGGGGATGGAAATCAGCTTCACAATTTATTCATAATTTATCAGGTTTATTTTGACAGTTTTTCTCCTTTTAAATAAATTTTTTTTTTAAAACTCATTTATTTGTTCACTCAGATTTTCCCTGTCCCATATTACGATTAGTTTGGTTATTTGAAAAATTTAAGTTTGACAACAAAAAGACATTAACACATCTTCAGGAAGGAAAATGCATTTTGGAGGAACTGTTTATATTTCTTTACTGCTTGAATCCCGATTTTATTTCAGCTGATTTTTGCTAGTAACCCAAGTTTGAAAGAGAACCCTAAAACAAAAGTTTCACAACTCAATGCCGTTTCAGGTTTTCTTTATTTGCAACCAGCACCGAACAAAGTTAAACAATGCTGTTTTCTGTGTTAACAAACTTCAAATGATTTTACAATTGAGGGTGAAACAATGTACCAAAGAATATTTTTGACAGCATTCAGGTTGACAGATGTAGATAAGATCAGTCATTTAGTTGCTTTCAACTGCTGGTGGAGGAGAAGAAGATATCTGCAGTGACAAGTTATTGATGCTTCTGATTTTGGAGGTGGTAATAGATGATGATAGGGATGAGAATAAGTCCACAGATGAGGGAGATGATATTCAGGGTCATTGCTGTTTTTGATGCGTCTCGAGCTGCAACGGTGTCTCCAGCTTCATTTGCAGAATTTACCTTAGAATCAACAGCGTTTACAATCACTTATATATTCATGGATAGTTGCATCAACGAAGAGGAGATAAAAATACTGCTGAAATCTTTGCCATTTGCACCAGTCATGTCACATTTAGATACAAAATCATTAATTCATTGGCATTCAGAAAAATTGTGTGACTTATGACTATAATAAAGCAGATGTTCCATCATCAGTGAGAAACATATAGTTTAAAAGATATTACATAAGATGTAAATAATTGTCTTAAAGGTAGAGGTAAAAAAAAAGAAAAAAGGACGAAGGTTTGAGGAACATTCAATTTGATGCTGTTGAAAGATTACCTACCTTACAAGAGTAATACAGTGCAAAAGCTCCAAGAGGCCAACAGCAGCATATAATGTTGAAAATAGACCAACCACGGTAGGTTGGGACAACACTGGTCTGAGATTCTGGCATGATTGCTCGGTCTTTCAGTGAATTCTGCAGGTATGGTATATTGGCTTATATTTTGAATCTGTCATTTGAGGAGGTGGTGCTGGTGACACAGACCTTTTATGCTTTATGGGTGTGGTTAGAAGAGAACAGGAACTTACTTTGGTTATGTGATAAAGATAGCAGATGTGGAGGAAAGCTTAAGATGGAGTTTTAAAATAGAAACACGCCCTGACAACTTTGAAGCCTTTTGGAAAGTAATTTGCAACATTTAGAGTTCTTAAATGATTAAGATCCATTTAAAAAGTTTTACTCTGTATCAACTTTATTTAACCTTGCTGTTTTTTATTGTCCAGTACCACAAATCAATATTTTGCACATCTTTTAAGCACCATCTTCAAAACATCTCTGCTACAAAAGCATATTTGTCTTATGAGCTGTCAATACAAAAAAGGCTATTTTGCAGGCCCAGCTCAGTACTTAGACTATATTTAAACTATAACATAAGATTTAAATGCAATAAAGAAGTTGACTTGCTATTATAAATAAATATTTAATGCAGAGAAATGAGACTTCAATGAAGAAAAAAACAGACATAAAAGGTGGTGACTTCCTACCTTTTAACGCACCTTCATCACTACAACAGAGATACATTTTGTCTTTAAGAAAACCTATCATCTGAGATCAATGCAAAATCTTGACAATTCATTTTAAAGAATGCAAATTTAGAAATAGACAGCAGAAAAAAGATTTTATAAGATATTGATAAAAATGTCACTACTCTGAATGAATTTAAAAATGAAGGCAAAACATGTGACAACTAAAAATACTTTAGTTAAAACCTATGTTTGCACAGGTCTTTGTTAAATTATAATTTCTTTTCATACATTTTTCCATTTCATCCCAACCAAATCTATTCTCTTACCAGTCATCATACTGAATGGTGAAGAACAGACTTCAAGTGATCAAGAAATGCACATGGAACTGTTTTAGAATACTTACAAGGAGTTTAATAATAAGAAAATAATATTTTCTTATTATATTATTAAAGTTTTATGGACTAAAACTTTTTGTCCATAGTTTTAGTCCTACCTTAATATTTGTCTAAACTAGGAATACAAATGAATTTCTTACAAAAGTCCAGTTGCTCAAATACAGAATATAACACAGACATTTTAGACAGAGAGACAGATACAACCCTGCTTCTACCAGAAGTGCAACCAGTCCAGCTTCTAGCTTCTAAAAATGTCCCACAAACTATATTTTCATCCAGCGTAGTAAAGAAATAGCTAAATGTTCACCTTTTTATGTTACAATTAGAATTTTCTTTATTGATAAGAACTTCATCCCTCAACATGTAGACAGGATGAAACACTCAAAAAACAGAAAAGTACCATAAATAACTGTCCTTACTGAGACTAAATGCACAAGTCACACATTGCCCTACTTAAATCCTCTTTGCTGTGGTTAAAGTAATGCTGCTCAGTACCTGCTATGGGTGGAGGTGTGAATTGAACTCCCACAAGGTGCAGAACATGTTTGTCGAAAACCTGAATACATTTTCTGGGCACTGTAATAGAAACATGCGATTATTATCTTATTATCTATGTGACATGGAGAACTGCTGAATGGCTGATAAGCTGAAGTCCATTTTCTGAACTTTTAGCATGTTGTTGTGATGGTTGATATGGTAATCAAAGGATAGGGTGAGTCAAAACAAATGATTGCTGGTGATGGAAAGTGATCTCAAATGTCCACTTTTTAGGCTTTTCTGATTAATCAAATTTCTGAAATTTGAGTGTCTATTATGCTAGTTTGATGTCATTTGAGTCTCTCAACATTAATGAGTCCATGTGTCAAAAGCAGAACTTGAGATGATTGTCGATGGTTTTATCTCTTAATTTTTGCATAAGCTTTTTTAATCAGCTTTGGATCACCTTCAGACCATGCAAAATGCTCCAGCAAGTCTTTTACCAGTAGAAGATTGGATATTATTCCAATGTTGGCTTCTTTTCCATGGATTCCAGTAAATTTCAGAATTAATTTTAAAATTTTAGTCTTTACGCTTATTACCCTACTTAAATAATCCCTCAAAAATATTGCTGATATGCTGAAACTTCATTCTTCCCATGCACTAAGGTCAAATGGTCAAAATCAGTTGGTAACCCCACACACTTGGTCCTGGTATTTCAGGCAGACTGTGGAGCTCTCTTTTGTTGTCCTTGCACTGTACTGAAACTATTGACTCTTTCAAAAAGCAGGTGGAGACATTTTTGGTACAGAAAAGCTTTTAACTAATCAACTTGATGTTTTATTGTATGCTGTGTTTCGTCTTTGAACCAGTTTGGGATTTTTATCTGTGAAAGGTGCTATATAAAACTCACATTCACTCCACACAGAGCAGTACCCTCTGAATTTTAAGGAAGAAGAGAATCTGTATTTTGGTTTCTATTTGGGTGTTACAGCTCTTGCTGGTTCACAATCAGATCTTGTCACATCAGCTGCTGAAATCACAAAGTTTGAACAATTAAAATGGTGCTTTTCCTGCAGTAAATGTCATTAGTCTGTCACTAGTCTTTGCTATGTGAACTTGATTGTCTGCAAGAGAGCACCAGTTGATTCCCTGCCTTCTCTTCCCTCCTCTCTGTGGTCTATTTCAGTCAGAACTTATTAAGGAAGATGTTATAGTCATTAGGATACAGCTCAACCTTCTAACCAGACATGTTATAAACACTGGCAGAAATTCTTCTTTTAAAATTAGGCCAAATCAGACTGTTTTGTGTATTCTCAATGTAAGTTACTGTTAAATAATAGCATTACAATTCAATGTGACTTTGCTAATTCAACATCTATTGTATATGTTTTTCATGGAATTAACCTCGTGTATTAGGAATGAAAATTTTATAAATCTTGGAATTAAAAGCTTTTCTTGTCCAAATTAATAGCTGCAAGTTTTAACTTAATTTGAACATAGGACTGCCTTTACTGTGGACAGTGCCATTGATGTTTCAGCATCTTCTAGTCTAATCCTAACCAGTTTAATTGAATTTGAGTGCAAATATTTGGGTGAGATGGATCATATTTGGACACAAACCAGGATGATTTTGATATTCTAGTAAAGTCTTTTATATGGACTTTTAATGTTTTTTATGCATTTTGCCATTGTTTGTTGTAAAATGCATTTAATCTGAATTCTAGCTTTACTTCAATATTTTTCTCTGCTTTTTGGATAATACATATATTTTTTCTTGTTTTAATGATTTGTAAATAACAGCAAAAAGCACATGAATGATTAAAATGAGTACATACAGACATTGGAATCTTTGAACTCATCAGTTTATTCCATTTTGTTGTGATTGCGAAGGAGAGAAGGAAGGTTATGCTTAGGGTTCAGTTCATCAGTTTTTGATCAACTTAAGAAGATGATAAGATTTATAGTTATCACAGTGATAGTGATGATTAGTGTGAAGACAGTTGAGAATATGTTCAAGATTTTGGCTGTCCTGGATGCTTTAGCAGCAGCAATGGCTTCTGTTACCTTTACGAAACAATTGCTATAATTAGTGTCATTTGAATAAAATAAATTAATAAATTGATTTAGCACTGAAGGACATTTAATCTGCAAATTGTAAACAGTAATATAATGTCTAATTATAATAACATATACTGGTTATGTGACAGAGTTACAGAATCAACCATGAAATGAGTTTACTCTGTGGTGTAATAAAAGTAATCCAATATTGTAAATTTCACTTCGCATATAATGGTGTGCTGCAGCGTATGTTATGCTGTTCAGAATAGCTTTTGTGTTTGTTTTGTATTTGAAAGCAAAGAAATCTGAACAAACTAAAGAGTTATCATAGTGAAAAGTTTCCTACCTTCTTAGAATAAATAAGAGCAGCAACCCCAAGAGACACACAGCAGCACACAGTGTTAAAAATGGACCATCTAAAGTAGGATGGAGCAGCAGAGTTAGCACTTGGTGCTCGGAGAGTCTGACCAGTTTCCATTCTTTCTGTCTGTTTGGTAAGTTCCTCTGTCCTGGTCGGTTTGTTGATATCTAGATGCGATGGCTGGAGCAGGACAGGATCCTCATCCTTTTATCCATGAGATTCCTGGAGGTGTGTTCTAGAGGGACGTGTATCGATATTTAGAGAGAAAATTATTTAATACCCTCTATGTCTACTGACCATAAGTCATAAAAGATGCGTTATCGTTCCTCTTCCTGGAAAGTGGCAGAATCTTCGAGATGCACAAGTGATTCCTCTTTCAAAGTTCCATAGATCTAAAGACTACAGTAATTTTTTATTTCTTAAAGTATCCTAAAAAAAAAGAAAAAAAAGCTCTGGATGTCCTTGACACAAGAAGGTCCTTATTCATTTTGGTTGCAACACCATAACCATAAGAGTTTGGTCACAGCTGCTCATTCAACTCAGGATGGTTTCAGGGGGACAGGATGCGATCTTAGAGATCAGGCTAAACAAAATGTTTTCAGAATTGCACATTGTGTTGAAACTCTGTTGATAGAACTGGTCACTGTACTCAACATAAAGAATTGAGAAGGTTCTGTTTGGCACTTTCTCAGGTGGACAAACTTAGAATAACCGCTTAGAATAGAGGTTATTCTAAGTTTAATAATAATTATTAATATTAATTATTAATTATAATTATTCTGATGAAATTCTGATAACTGGTTTGGAAAGTCTCCAAGGGGGAGAAGATCAGTGTTAGACTGTCTGCCAGATGATGAGCTGGAGACCTTATGACGAAACATGAGTTCACATGAAAGCTGCAGTACGTAACTTTAACAAAAATTATTCCATTTCACGACAAGATATGAGACAGATAACCTGTGAAAAAAAATCAATCTCCTCTGCCTCTCTCAGTGCACACAGTGCAAACTAGAAAACCTTCTGTCATTTATTAGTTTTTAAAAATATATTTATTATGCAGCTATGTGTGATGTTATTTGAATCACTATTATACTTTTAACTTAAAACAAACGAACAAAAAATCTATGTATGACATGTCATACTTAGGATTTGAAAATTTTGTCAAATAAATAGCCTTTCAAAAGAAACAGACCTAGGTTTTCAGCTTTTTTTGCAAACGTATCCAAGTATCCAGTGAGAAAAAACAAACAAAAATAAAGTGATGAAAATGAAAATATCAATTATATAGCAACTCTCAATGTCCGTTTATAATAAAACATAATGCAAGTTGTCATGATTTGCATGGATGATGCGTTTTTAGCCACAAGGTGGCAGTACAGAACAAGGAAAACAGGAAAAGGATTTCGATGATATTCGTCTCATATGAACATTCAGTGATGCGCAGGGAGGAAGATAAAATATATTTTCTGACGTATTATCTTTGTATTCATGAGAAATAATAATAAAATGTTGCTTGCTTAATCTTCATGGCTATTACTACGAACTGTTCGCTACAACAGATAGAGCTAAAGTAACGGATGACCGTAAACGCCTCCGCGTCACTATGGTAACCCAATGCTAAAACTCGAAGTTGTTTGTTCGCCGCTTCGATATAAAAATAGTACTTAATAGTATAGCCGATTAAAATCAGGGTTTAAAGTCCAAGATAACGATGGAGAATTCAGAGGACCTGGACAGATTTTTGAGCAACGTTGACAAAATAGGTACGAATAAAACCTCCTTTTATGAGCGACTAGTGTTAGCTCACGTTTACCACTATCGTAACATTAACAAAAATATGGGAATATTTTTGTTAATGTTACAACAAAATACGTGGAAACAATATACCAGTGTAATGGTTCTTTAATGACTTTTCCCATTGTTCGACTTTCTTGCATTCTAAGTTTAATAGCGTTGCGTCTACTTTAGTGCTGTATGCTTATAATTTTTTAGGTTTAAATCTACCCCTTCCTCCCCACATCCTGAAATCGGTATTTTCATATTTTAATAACCTTTATATTCATTTTAACTGTAAGTAGCTTTCTAAAAAAATGCCGTAGGGTGGGTAATGAGGCTGAAGTTAACTGAGTCGCAGCTCAATGACTCCATGTTCAGATAAAGGCCTATTATGCTCATCTAAATTTCTTATCATCACATAATTATCGTTTAGTAGAATAACTAAAAAAATATGAAGAAAATCCTTGAAATTGTGAAGGTGCACTAAAGCAGAATAAAAGTATATGGGTTAGAATTACATGTAACTAGTTCATTCTTTTTGTATTTACTCTTTTTACATTGTGGCCCTTTATTATTTTTTAATTGCTCCTTGCCTGTTTTACTTCTGTGCCAAAACTAAAAGCCCTAGAGATGATCTTTGGCTGGTGTAGTTTTGTGCTCTTTTGTATGTGCAAATTTTAATCCGTAAGATATTTCTTGGTACAAAAAGAATATGAAATGATTTCATTTTCATAAATATTACAAGCTTAAATAATAAAAAAAATGAAACAAATACAATTTTTTTGGTGAATTTTTGCCGTTTTTAGCATTTTTTTGGTTGTTGTTATGGATTAATGACAGAAATTGTGAAAGGTCTGGATATAAGGATTGTACTGATGTATTGATCATTGAAATGCTCCAAAAAAATGGCTCTGCAGCATTCAAATATGTAAAAAAAAAAAAAAGCTCAGGCGCACCTTTTTAATGGTAGGATATATAGAGTTAAGAAAAGCAAATAATTAAAAGTGTTTTCTGTTTTAGGTCAGCTATTGGAAGATTTCCAGTCCTCTGACATTGGAGTGCAGCAAAAAGCCGTAGCAAAAGCAGATACCTTAATTACTACCTTGGATGAACCTTGCAGGACAAAAGTCAACAAGACTACAGTCAACACAAGCCCACTCCTTCAGCCTCCTATGGTAAAAAAGAAATATCTCTACCACAAAGTCAGCAGCACAGAATTTCACTCCCCCTCCTTTTCTGTTTTATTTTTTGTCACTAAGTGTATCTGTCTTTATTTTTACTTGTTTTCTGTGTTTCTCAAGCATGAACATACCATGCATAATTGTTGTGTTAAGCTGCCTTCCAAGTATCTTTCATTTTAGAAAAAAAATAATGGAAAACTATATTTTAATTTTGCTAATTCTCAGGGAGGGGTTGTAACACTAATCATTTGTCTTTCTTTTTCTTCAGAGTTCAAATACTAGCAGTCAAGGTGAGTAACAAAACATTATGAGCACTGGAAGGTTTCTTTGAAAAACACTGAATGAAATATTCTCTTTTTGCTATACTGATATCATTGTAGATAAATGAAGTCAATAATTGAGGAATCATGAGAGCAAGGTGTTAAAGCTACCAATTCAATACTGAGCATTAGACAGAAGAAAGCTGTACATTATTCAACAGTTGTAGCCAGTGTCCAATTTTGAAATTTATTTTTGTTAGTTTGAGTCAAAAGTTCTTTTAACTAGAAACTAGAAAAACCAAGAAACAAAATGCAAATTCAGAAAAATCGAATTGTAGATCTTCTCTAAGCTGGTGTGGAGAACATCTGTATACTGAAAAAAATATCACTGAGGTAACACTGTTAAATTAGCTTTGCATCAGAAGTTTGCATTTAGTCTCAGCAAAGAAAAACTCATCAATGAATGTAATATAAGGAGTGAACCCATTGCGCTCTGAATTCATGATAAGAAAGAATAAACAGGTTCTATACTGGAGCCGGCAAAGACATCAATCTGAACTCTTTCTTTGCAGTATTATACAGCCTGATGTGTTTAAAGTGAAAAACATAATGAATATCTTTGTTCGCCAGCTGTTCTTTTCAGTCTCTCTTAAAGTAACTGCGAGCCTTAGCATATAACTCGATTTGGTTCAGTTAAATTGTGTGTAAATTATTTATCACCTTTGCAAGTTTTTCTTTAAACTTGAACAAAATGATTTAATATTTGAATTGTCTTTTACGTTGCTCTTTCTAATAAGAACATTTCATGAAGATTATGGCGAGAGATGCTGAAGACAGGAGAAGAAAGAGAATGGTTAAACTAAAAGAGGCAACTGGTATGTTTTTGTCCTTCTTACATCTGGTGTTGTCTTGTCACTCTTTTGAGTTTACTGTAACGTTTTTAGTAATGTTTCTCTGCTTGAATTACTGCAGCTCTCAAAGATAAGGGGAACGAAGCTTATGCCCAAGAAGATTATGAAACTGCAGTGAAGTGTTACAGTGATGGATTGGCTGTATTTAGGGACATGCAGCCACTCTACACCAACAGAGCACAAGTAATTATTAAACCTTAAAATATATCTTCTGCATATATGCTAACACAACCCATTGATAATTGTTCTGGGTAATTTCAACTTCCTACCTTTTCTTATTTCCTCTCCTGCGGGAGATGTCAAGAAAGATAAGGATCGTTCTTTAATCCAACTAACTGGGGCACTGTTGTTGACCCAGTGTTTGGATAAATCTACCCGACTTCTGTCTCTGCAGCACAAGCCCAGGATTATGTCAAATAAGTCTTCTGAGCATGTTCAAAGTTGTTCTTCCTATGTTAGCAGAACTGGCTGTGGGATTATGAAGTTACCTTAAAGCTGTTATATTGCAACAAGATGGTTAAGGGGCCTAATTCTGACCAGGGGGCTTTCTGCATGGGGTTAATTTTTTTCCCCCTGGCTTCCCTTCATACACTAGAAATAGTCTTCTTAGGTTAATTTGCATCTCCCAATTCCACTTAGATTTGAATCTGTGTATCTTTGATGGATTGGCAACCTGTCCATGGTGTCCCCTGACTCTCATGCATTAATGTCTGGAATTTGGCACCACATAAGATAATAAAAAAAGCAAAAGTAAGGACAAAAATAGTTAGGAAACTTATACAACTTCTATTTTACAGTTTCATCGGAAGTACATGTTTTAACAACAAAGCAGCTTCTCAAGATTAAGAACTTTGAAAATGATGCTTTGTTTCTGACCAAACATTGCAACAATAACCATCTCTGTTTTTGTGCGTTTTGGTTTTTCATTTGCCGCCTTCTCAATGTTTTGATTTCTCCAGGCCTACATCAAGCTCGAAAGATATAAAGACGCCATCATGGACTGCGAGTGGGCCTTGAAGGTAAAAATATGGCAAGGAATTCAGACATGTTATACTCTTTTTTTTCCACTTTTGTGTTTAATACCTGTTTGTACAAAAACGGCAAACTAATAATGTTAAACAAATAAAGAAAATGTTAATATGATTGGCACTCATAGTCGAGGAAGTGTGAATGTTGCAAGTCAATGACTCAATGGAATCTGCTGGGTTTTCTTAGACAGAAAACCTTTTTGAGCTACTTATGATAACAAACTGAGCTTAATGTACTGTTTGATAAGCATGATTAATTTGAATATATGTGTGATTGAATTGAAATGACTTTTTTTTGTAAATTTCTTGAGATGACATTTGTTGTAAATTGGCGCTATGTGAAAAACCTAAATTGAATTGGCAGATTCTTTAGGACTGTGCTGTACTACTTTTCAAAAACATTTTCATTCCAATAAACAGATAAGTATATGTTACATTAATCCATTCTTCTTACTGTCAAATCTGAATGTGGACATATTGCTTTTTTATGGTAGAGCTATTGGTGTTCAAACGTGAATTGTTCATATGTTTCTGATTAATAACCTCTAATGATAATTTTCTCTGCCACCTCAGTGTAATGAAAGATGCGTAAAGGCTTATGTACATATGGGGAAAGGATACCTGGGTTTGAAGAAATATAATGAGGTGAGCATAATCATCTCTCATTATATCCAGTCACATCCTATCACTTTAATAGTTGCTCTACGTAGACATATTTCATGCAGACATACCAGAGACAAGACCAAGATGTAGTCGTTGAATGCCTCAAGTAAAAATCATTTGCATAAAAATTCCCAAGAATGAAAACATTGTATGTAATCGGAGTTCTATCTGATTTTAATTTAGTCAATATCTTCTCTGGCATCTTCTGTCATAATCATTTTAGCCTTTCATTACCAAACAAGCTGATATCTAATTTTAACAGTGTGAAAAATTTATATAACCTATTTGGAAGATAATTGGCACTATTTTGTCTCCTTACTCTGTGTCAGTCTTGCTGAGATATCTTGAGGATGCCAGCAATGCACAAAATATTATGACATTTCCCTTTGTTTCAGGCAAGAAGCTGCTTTGAAAAGATACTGGAGATTGAACCTGGAAAGGAAAACGTGGTAAAAGGTAATATGAATTGTTTTAAATTAATTAGGTAAAATCTACTTTAGAAAATAGAGGCTTAAATAGAAGATAGCTCTAAACTGAAATTAGTTTTGAAAGTTTGTTTACCTTTCATTCAATAATCTTACTTAGTCCTGAAGATTAGTAAGTCATCTAGCTCACAAATACATTGAATAATCAATATTTCGGTAAATCATGACACTTTTAATACAAAGTTGCCATTATTCAAAATGTCTTTGTTATGACAACTTGTCATTAACCAAGAAATCATGATCTGACATAAATTTGTTATAAAAGTATTAGTGATTAAACTTTAAAAATTATTTAGCTTTATGTTATTAAAGCTAAAGTATCTGTCATGTTTATGTCGGTGTCATGACAGTCTTATTCACAACCCGTCAAATAAAGTGTTACCCAAATTTCTTGATTCCTTTGTTGATCCTAGATATTATAACCAATTCCTTTTTATCTAAGGGTCCAACTGTTGAAACCTGAACACAATGAGACAATAATCCCACACATCTAAAACAACCCCTTTGAAATGCATAAAGCAGCTAAAACTTATCTCCTGGAATGGCCACGGTTTCAAGTGTGGTTCATTCTTAAAGGCTGGGTCTGTGGCTGGAGATCAACCAATACAATGAAAATATTAGCATTTCTTGTAAGAAATGTAACTAAATATAATTGGGGATGTACGCATTTATTTAAATTTCTATACATCTTTAGACCCAGTGTGGATTTCAAATTAGTGAGATTAGCAAATACAAAGTTTTCTCCGGGACTAGGTTTCATCTCACTGTCATGTTAAATGCAAAACGTTTCAAAGAACTTGAAAATTGATGACTATATCCTCCAATAAGAGAAGATGTGTATAAATGTAATAGTGCAACTTCCATCATAATTGATGTATAACTTTCTCTTTCCTCCCCCCTTTGTAGAATATTTGGACCTGGTAGATTTAGAAGAGGAAAAAGATAGCCAGGAGACGGATGCAAAGGAACAACTTGACAAAGGAGAGAGAAAGGCCACAGCGGTACCCCAGCTGCTGGAGAAGCTGTCTAGGCCTGGCCAGATGCCCCTCTATTACTGTGGAGGATTGGAGAGCCTGTCACAGGCAGTTACTGACTGTGAGTTCTCCTCAGGCTTTGTGCAAGTCTGTTTTCCCTCTAATCTTATTGAGCCTATACCTTCCGCTCCTTAACCTGCTTAAATGGTTCAATCCATTTGCTGTTTCTTTTAGCCTAAAATAATATCAGAAAACGAGGTGTAAAATCTTATCAGCCAGTTAAACCGACTCAAAGGAAAAACCTGAATAAGAAGAACATTGAAATATGTCCTTAATTTTATTATAGAGAAGAGGAGATGAAAAGCTCATAATGAGCAGGAAAATGATAACTGTACAATGGAGAAATACACATGGTGTCCAATTGTTGGTTAACATTTTAAAAGTAGAACGTAGAACTATCTACACAAACTGTTTCTTACAAAAGTATTCATACCTGCTGAAGCTTCCCACATCTTGCCTTTGTAGAGTCAGCTTTTCCACTCTAAGATACCTAAATGAAATCCAATGGAACCAGTTGACTTCAGGAGGGATCCAATTGGTCAATACAGTACATCTGTGGGTAATTTATTCTGAGTATAAATCTAACAGTTTTATTAAAGCCTCAGAGGTTTGTTAGCGAACATTAGTGAGCAAACAATAGTGCATAAAACAGGGCTTACAGTACAGGGATAAAGCTATTGAGAACATTAAAGAAGGTTATGTTGTAAGAAAAACATCCCAGAATAAATGAAAAGGTCTTTCCTACTGTACATTCAACTTTGTGCGTTGGGAAACCTAACGTTGACCATTCCCCTGATTAAATAAATCTACATAGTAAAACAGTGGCAGGAACATCATGCTGTGGGGACGTCTTTATCAAGCAAGGACAAGGAGGTCAGAGTTGATGTGATCAGTTGAGGAAAATGCCTGGAAATCCTGGAAAAACACTTCTAGAGGGCAGAAAATACTTGATACTCTGGTGTAGGTTCACTTGTCAGCAGGACTAAAAACTATATGATTTTTCATTATTTCTTTCATTTGAATACATTGCAGGTTGTGGTTGAAACTTGACAGAATGTGTAAAAATCAACTGGTTGGAATTCTTTGATAAGCACTTTATATTTCTTTGTATTCTTTTTGGGGGAGAAATTGCTCAATGTAAAACCAAATTTGATTAATTTATCACATGGTGCAGACTAACCTGTGGAAATGTACTTGCTACCAGTTTTACTTGATGAAGCTGTAAGGGCAGATGAATCTAGAGAGAAACACATGCTGTAAACAACAAAACTTACAATGTAAGGACGGTAGTGTCCAAAAAGAACAATACATTTATTCTCTTCCATTTTCAATAAACGGTGTAACAGTGAGTCCAGTATCTTCCTGTTCCTGTTAACTTTGAGATATGAATTTATTTGCAGTCTATCAGTTGTCGTCCTAGTTAGCAGTATAAGGCATGCAAGCTGTTCAAGCAAAGTAGTAGCTGATAGGGTAGCAGAAACTCTTTGAAGATTTCCAAAAATATCTTGAGTCCAATTTTGCGATCCATCGGTGACGTCTGTGATCTATATTAAAATCTTAGTGGAATACACTCATTTAACTCTGCAAGTAACATAGCCATCAAGCTGATGCTGTTCACTGGTTTTATTTCTGAATAACCTTAGGACGTCTCTGTGGTTAGGAGTCAAGCAAAATGTCAGGATGTGCCATCCTATTTTGTATTTTCAGGCCAAGGTATTTTCTTTAGCAAAAAGAAAAAAACTCAGAGTTTTTCACATCTGAAAAACTCTGAGGAATGGTGGCAGTCATCTTCTGTTTTTCGTAAATTATGAGATCATTTTCTTAAGTCAGAAAATTCTATAAGTTGTCAGAGTGTCTGACAACTATTTTGATCAATGTTTTCTAAACCTCAAGATAAGATTCTCAAAAATTGCATTCCATCCACAAAACTAAACTATGTCCAATTACATGAAAGTTGAATACCACACCAACACGTCTTTTCTTAAAACTAGTTAAAACCGGTGAATACAAGCACATTCAATTTGGGTTAGAGCTCTGATTCGCACTCCAGCTGACAATAAACATCCACTTAAACAACAGTAAATCCCTCAATTCCCTTTGAGGGAGGATAATCTCATCCGATTGCTTCAGCTTGATTGTATCTTGTTTCTAAAGGCTTCCATTGTGCTGAACCTAAAAGTCTTGGGCAGATATTGCTGTCTTATTTCTTAGAATAAAGTAAAGAATTACTTTAAGTAGTCATTTTAATTTTGTTTTGATTAAATAGTTTAAATTAAGCACAACATACTTTGCTAATGAATAACATCATTATATAAATATCTCTTTAAAAGATTACTGCTTTTAAGGTGTAGTTAGCTAATATTATACTAAAATTAGCTATTAGATTAGGATGAATAAAAAATGACTTACATACAAATACATATATACATGCTTACATATAAAGCCAATTTTTTTTTCACTTTCAGACAGAATATACATTGATATTCTATAAATTAGAATATGGATTCCATTGCTTTTTTGTCAGATTAAATGTACCTTTTAATAATCACAACCTTTAAGCATGTATTAAACATACTTTTCATAACTTTTTTGTATTTTGCTACACTTTATTGTTCTGATGTAATATTCACATTTTCAATATCATTTAGTTGATTTTTAGTGTATAGGTAACTGGAAACAAAATAATCGCATTTTATCTTTAAAATTCCTGCTCATGTTCAATTATGTTTTTTGTTGAACAATAACTTTAGGTGGTCAGCTGAATAAAAAGATAGACAACAAATTATATTCAGTTCTTGAAACTGTGACCTTAAATGGTTAAAAGAAAGCCAGATAGAGGCATGATCAATAATTGACCAAATCACCAATGGCCAAAGCAAACTCATTGATTGTAATGTTCGTTGAATCTTCACAATTTAAATTCCTGAACAAAGCACATTTTTCTTTTTTTAAAGAGGAACGTTTGTATCTTTTTAATGAGCGAACCCTTGAACACTGGCAAAAACACACCCTCTTTTTTGGTTAAATTATTATAACCTTGAGGTCTTGCTGTAAGTGGGGCTAGCCATTTTTCATCTGAATTCTCTCTTTTAATCATTTCTGATATTAATATGTCAAACAATATGACTCACTATCATTAAAATACTTCTATAGCTCACAAGTTTTCCCGTTGAAATGCTCTGTCCTCTACTTTTTGGTCTTCATGTATCATTAATAGCAGGAAGGAAAGCTCCACTAGTTGTACACTGCACACAGTTTACATACTCCTTTTCTTTTCCACCACTGAATCTCATCCAGTGAGCAAGGTAAACCGAACAAGGGGAAAAGTGTTGTGTTTCTGTAAAACCTCTCTACCTCTGGCTAATGAATGGTTTTCTGTCTTCCTTTGCTATCTGCTCTTCTCTTCTAACAGGTACAGGAAAGACTCTCTTCAGACTGAACAATGGCTTTAGTATCATCAGCAGCAATGACGTGCTGAAGAGGTAAGGAGACCACTGGGAGAGGTAACCCTCAATTCTCAATGGAGCTTTGACAGATGGACAGAGAGATGGGGACATACAGAGACAATGATGGCCTTAACTAGAAAGATCATTCACCTTCCCCTCTGTCTCTTTCCAGCTGTTTGTGTAATAGCTCAAAAAATAAAAGATGATCACTCAGGAGATGGAGCTGAGTGCTGCACTGAGGAAAGGCCATGTGTTTTTGTCCTAGAAAGTGGGAGTGTTTTGGACAAGATAAGAATTATTAGTCCCTCATGACAGATCTCTAAGGATATTATTAACTTGTCACTGCTCTCCATGTTGTCATTATTAGCGCTGTCATGAATCAAGTTGGAACACAGTGTCTGGGAAGTACAAAGCTGTAGAAAGCGCAAAAAAAATATATATATATATAAAAATGTCGGCTTAATTTTAGCTTCAATTTGTCAGGGAGAATGCTGATGTGAGGGAGATACACCAGTCAAAACCAATCAAAACATAACAAATGAGGCCACATTCAATAATTTTTCAGCTATACCATAATCTGTCACTGCCATAATGTTAAAAATGTCCACAATGATTAGATATTCAGTGGAAACTGGTACAGAACTTAAGTTTCATTTGCGGTGTTTCACATTGAGGTCATGTTTCCAGAACAGTTTTCCTGGAACCTATTATTTTACTCTTTCTGTCAGAGTTTCCCAGACTGAAAGTAATTTTTATTAGCTAATTTAATCATAAGAAGGAATACTTGAAATATGAGTTGTTTTCTTCACAGCTGCTTGTTGCAGGAAACAGATGATCTACTCAGCCAAGAGTTGTGTATTTCAGTATTGAAACTTTGGAGGATCGTTTGTCATGAAAATGGTAGGTGCCCAAAGTTTCCATTGCTCTAAATAAATTGGAAATACAAATATTATTCTGAAATTTGCTGTGATTTCTCACCTTTTTAGAGTTTAGTAAAGTCATTATTTGTTTCTATGTGGTGCTTCCAGTTTTGTACTCAGTTCGGCTATATATATGCATGTTGTGTCAATGCCAATGAATAATTGAAGTCACATTTCAGCTAGGTGAGGTCTCATGTTACCAGAACTGTTTTCCTGGAACCTTACTTTTTCTGTCTATTTTACAGTATTTCCACTGTGTTAAGATTACAACGTAAAAATCTGCACCCATAACTTTTGATTAAATCCACACTGATTACATATAAAGGTTAATGAAATGAAATAATTTCTACCTGAGGGGTCTCAGAGAATTGTAATGATCCACAGATTTTCAATAGTTATGACCTGTCCCCTATTCCTGGATATTGTGGTGGCTTTACTTTGCATCTCAGAATTTAAATATGTTAAAGTGGGATTGTAACATTACCCTTTTATATCTTTAAAATGGCATGGAGGAGTGTTTAAGTCCAATTCTGCATGAACAAACCCTGAAAGTGGAAGTCGGCAATTCTTTTCATCTCTTTAATTTATGTTTCCACAGAGGATTCTGCTTCAAGTTTATTGAATGTAACCATGTGATATTTTACATGATATTGTGTTTGCAGTACTAAATAAATATTATAATATAAATATTTCATACAATTTAAAGTTTTCAAAACTGAAAAGTTTTGCCTGGGAGATAACTGAGACAAAATAATGTGATTGGTTCGCTCCAGGTGAAACACACCCGATGTAGCGACATTATCATGTTTATGCAATCGAATTCAGAAACTGTCAGTTTTGGCAAACTCATTTCTCATCCAGGCTTTTTATTTTTATTTCTCTTGATAGTTCAAGAAAACCAGAAGATCCTGATGAAATGTCCACTTGCTAGACAGTCTGTGGTGCAGCTGTTAACGTCAGACCATGCTGAAGTTGTGAAGGAATGCCTGGAATTACTGAGTTTGTACTCAAACACTTTGCATGGCAGACGTTTGGCCATCGACAACCTTGACCTGCACATGTAAGACTTTTATTTTTGTTTCCAGTTGACACCTCTTGCCATGGTATTTGTTGTATACAAAACAAAGACGCAGTGCAGGGCCAGTTCAGACGTCTGTGAAAAGAAATTAAGGTTCGCCTTGGGCTGCATGTTCACCATTGCCAGCTTTTGTACTGCATACTTTACCCGTCGAAGAAGTTTTCTGTTGTTTCTCTTATAACAGTGCTTGGTTGTTTATTGGTTTTTCATTGTATGTACTTTGCCATCTAATTAGATTTTCAAAGAAGGAGGAATATTTAGTTGAACTTATATTTAAGTTCACAGTTATTAAAATTACCTGCAAATTCCCTTTACATTAATTATGGAGAACTGCATATCGGATAGATATTATTTGGTATGCTCCCCTGTCTCTTTATCTCTTTAAAGGTTAGTGAGAAACCTCATGAGGTGCATCTCTGAACCAAAGTGGCAGCAGGGAATCACAGCAGTCTGTATTCTGGAAACCTTTGCTGCTGAAGATGGGTAATAATGCTACACATCTCACCAGATGTCTCTGCCTTAATTCTCATACTGACGATGCAATCTCAGATATGTAGAAAAAGAAGAGTCAACTGTTTTTCTGCGCAAACTATATCCTTGTACTGCATTTCAAAATTCTTTCGCTCTAAGAAGCAGTCCTTAAAAAATGCCACGGTGTGTGGCATTTTTAATAAATCAACAAATGCCATCAAAGTGTTAATGTCACATAAAGACAGAAGCCATTCTCAACTTGTTTCTCTCTCTGGGATCTGCTGGAAACAGACATGAAAGAACATCTCAGGCTCTCAAACACAGCAGGAAATAAGTCGAGCTGTCACGGCGTAAAATGGGTGGATCAATTTTCCTTCTCTGTAGCTCAGAGAGGGTTTTAATAAAATGTCTATCCAAAAGAAATGTCCCCTCCAGTGTAAAACCTGAGCTGAGTCAATGTAGGTATTTTGTTGATGGTTTTTGTTGTGTATTGGAAAAAAAGAAAGAAAAGAAAAACAGAACACTTTCTGTTCGAATGCTGATCTATATGCAATAGAGTTCTTATTTATAAAGATTTTAACATGGGCAGTTGTGTAGGGAATTAGGTTTACAGGCATATCTCATTAATTAGACTTGCTAAATTCAGTAATTCAGTTCAAACAGCGAAAGTCACTAATTATTGTAGATTCACTACAAACAGAGTAAGGTATTATTAAAAACTGTCTAAACATTAGAATACCATAAAAGACCAATAGAAAAATATGCTGTTATGGCCATGATGATGGTTTCAAAATCACAGGGAAGACTTCACAATGACAAAGACAGCCATTGTCAGAAAAAGATCATTGCTAGAGATGTTCTTGTTTTCTTGCAGATTTCGGTTGAAGCTAAGAAATATGTCGACAGATTCTGTTGTTGTTCCACTCCAGACAATACTGGTAAGACGTTGCAGTCTTAAGTTTCATTTTATATATAGTTATCTGAGTAAAAATTAAATGGGGTTATCTAATTCTTTCACAGGGAAGTATCAGCAAGTCTAATCAACAGGTCCTTACATTACTCATATCAGCAATCGGCTTTCTGGCAAAAGATGAAGTAATTCGTCAAAACCTCGCTCATCAGCGAGAATGTTGGGAAGCCTTCCTCACTGCTATCGTAAGCACACAGCTGCAGTCTGTTAACATTGTTTGGAGAAGTGTAAATTGCTATTCACTGTGCTAAGTTTAGATCCTTAAAAGAATCTAACACATCAGCAAAGTGTTAATGTGAGTGTTTTTAAAGTTATTTTAGGTTATGCTTTTCTTCTCTGCAGAAGCAGTGTGGTTCATCTGAATACAATGACGTTATTCACCTTATGCTGGGCTTGATTATCAACCTATCAACAGTCACATCCTTGACTATAGAGGTAAGACAGTTAACTTGAGAGATATTTGAGAAACAATGTTGTTATAACTTAGTCAGGAGCATGAAGGACTTTGTTTCATTTTTGTGCAAAAAGCCATTGGACCAATGAACCAAGTGTAGTCTAAACATACAGCACACTTAAGTAAATCATTTAGAAAGTTGAAGCCACTTCCAAGAGTTGAAGATACTTCTGTAATTTATCTAATTACATCCAGGCTATCTCAAAATCAGAGTACAACTAACCAAAACCCAACAAATATTTAGTCCTTTAAACCAGCTGCGTCTTTCACCTGAGTGAAAAGAAACCTCTAAAAAGAAATTTTACAGCATCACATTCCGTTGTCCAATTCATATGTCTTAACACATAATTGAAATTGACTCTTAAATCAGAGACTGTGCTGTGTATAAAATGTGTAATGTGTGACTTCAGTCATTTAAAGGTGCAGTGTATGAAAATGAATTTGTCCTCCTTTAAAGGCGCATGCTGTTTCTCTCTGTGACTGCTGTCTCGACTTGCTGGAAAACGCTGACGAAGGAATTGTAACCGTAAGGAAAAATTACATAAGCATCTTTCCCAAAATGTGTGTTTTCTCGGATTGACATGATAATACAACATATAACTAGAATACATTTGAAAAATAAAAATTAGGTTTGGTGAATTTGTCCAAGTAACAGATGCAAGTTTTAGTTGTGCTTGAGGTGTGATTTTGGAGGAAGGACCTCTTTCCTGATTGGTGCCAGTGTGGATGCAGGAATGGCATTTCTGTACAGTAACATTGGTGTTCAAGCACCTTATAATTAAAGATGAGTTAGTGGTTCCTGGGTTGTTCTTCAAAATCCTAACAAATTTCTGTTCATCAGAATAAAAAGTGTGTCAAATTAGTAATACATTGATAGAGTTGGGCAGTTATCTCAAACACACATATTGCAACGACTGTATGTTACAACTTGAAACAGAAACAGATTTTCTACTCAGCCACATATTGTAAGAACTGTTTTTGAAACAGGTAAAGCAGGTTAACGTTGACTTTCTTCAAAAGTCTGGTCGGTGTCAGGAAAGCATCATTCTGACATTACTTGTCAAATATTCAGGCAGAACGATGGCAGTCATTTGTGCAACTTCTCAAGTTACATTATTAGTGGGGGTCAATGTACAAATGTATATAAAGCCATCATGTTAAAACTGTATGGATGACAAAACATATCAAAATAATTAAAATGTGGCTTTAATAGAAAATTGTAAATGCCTATGTACAAGAACGGCTGAAATTCAGATTTAAAATCCTAATTTAATAACATTCCTCCCTAAAATTTGTGTATTTTAGCCTCTGACTGGACGTGGGATTTTTTTTAAGTATGGTACCTTTTTCTGTAAATTCACCTTCATTCAGGTAACCCATATGTCTCAGTTTTGGTGTTCATTCATTACATCATGCAATTACAGAGCAATATTCATCCAGTGACACCCATTCATTTGTCAAAATGGAGACTGGTATGTCAACTTGTGGCTAAGTGCCTTGCCCAAGGGAATTTTAACAGGAGACGGGGATAAAGCTGGATTCCATCCTACAACTTTACAATTGCAAGATGGCTACTCTTTCTACAACCTTCAATCTGCAATCTGAAGATGGTAGATTGGGGTGATGATTAGCTGGGTTTAATTTTAGTGTGGATCAGAGATAGAAAGTTTTCTCAAATATTTTTTTTTCTCTCCTGTGGTCCTGTTGAACTATCTGACCTGCCCTCCCCCTTTGACAAAAGTGTTACTTTAGCTCTTGTAGAGTAGTGAGAATAAATTAAAGATGTCCTACATATTTTTTACACCATTATTTCTTTTCCCTCTGCTGGAGCAGCTCTTTATTTACCTTCTTTTCTCTTTGATTCCGCATGAAGGTTTATCATGAAAGCACAGCATAGCTGTTTTCCCCTGTCTGCTACATTAAGGAGATAGCTTTGATGAGAAGAATCTAAAAAGCGTGTGTGTATGCATGAGATAAGAAGTGTCAAAAAATATGGTGTCACTGTAACGGATCTGAACACAACTCAAAGCACTTTAAAAAAGCATTAACATTACTCTAACCCTATAAAACTAGCTGATTACGTATCTTCCTACTGTCATACAAATAAGGATTATTTTAACAGGTTACAGTTGAATTACCATGAAATCTGATAAACATGAGGTAACTTTATCACGTCACTGGAACTCTATCTCTGGTTTCTCAAAAGAAAGATGTTTTCTTTTGTATAGAATATCAACGTTTGCAAAAGTAATTATGGTAGAAGGATTTAGAGGCTTTTTTAAAATTTTTTTTTTTTTTACAACACATTGTTTTTATGAAGTCATCAGTATTGAGAATGTACTTTGTTTTAACAGTTCAACTCAGACTGTTCATTTGACTTGTTTAAGCCACTGTTTCCTGGGAATAAAGTCTACATTTTCACTAAGATAACCAATTTGAAATGAAAAATGTAACACATTAACACAAGGACTTGGGATAAAATGCATGCAGTGGTTTTTTTGTTCTTAGTTGGACTTATTTCCCATTCCCTTTTCTATCGTCTTTATTTTTGCTTTGTTTTTCCTTTCTCTTTCTTGGTCTTCTAGGGGTTCCTTTTCTAATATCAACACTCTTCTTTACTCTCCAGAGAGCCATGGGTGTGTTGAGCACTGTCCTCCCTCAGTCCTCTGAAGCTGTTCAGCATGCTGTTCGAAGGAAAGTCATTCACACCATATGCTGGCTGCTGAAGGTATTTAATTTTATAGACAGTTAAGTCTGTTTTTTAATTACTTGGAATAGCTTAGTAAGGCTTTCAAATCTTGAGATAACACATTTTTAACACACACACTTAGACACATATTCTAAAAATCAGTGATTTCTGTTATACTATACTGTATGTACCAGTATAACAAAGACACAGCTGACTTAAGGAAAATGAACTTCACTTCAGACTTTCACAAAAGAAAAACCTGATTAAAAAGTTTTTTAAATAATTTACATAATTTTCTATGTTGCTTACATTTTGTTTACTGATGTACTAGCAGACAGCAGAGGTTTAACATTAGAATGGAAAATAGTCCCTAGTTCAGGGGTCAACAAGTCCAGTCCTTGAGAGCCGTTATTATGCAACTTCCCTTTTGCTACACACCTGCATCAGTGATATATTTGATATGTTACTTATACTTAAAAACTCGAGTAGAGAAGCGAGACAATCAAAAGTGTCCAAAATTCTTCCTGAAAACTTTAATCTAGCTCTTTAACCGCTATCGAGACCAAATAGTTGTCATTATATCAACCTAGACTGATACGATAGCAATTGATCATTTACGTAAACTCTGCCTATTATAGTCGTTCTATTTGGGAATGTCAAGAGGTGGCGCTCTTGCCCCCTTTACTGTAGTTTCCCAAGAAGAAGTCGTGAGACAAGAGACAAGAAGTTTGGGTGAAAGTTAAACGTGATGTTCTGCTAGACAAGAAGATGGTGAAAAAGAAATGGTGTAGTCGCGCTTCCCTTATTCTACTCATGAAAGAGCTGCGCACACAAAACCTGTATTCTACCTCTCTCTCCTTCCTTTGTGTTCATTTGATTGCCAAAATATGCAGAAAAGTATGCAGTCTTCCCACAGATAGCTTAGACTCTTTTTTTTCAAGTGGTACCTAATATGAATATAACACCGAAGGTCAAATTTGAATAAAAAGACAAAAATCTAGTTAAATTGATTTACAGAGAAATAGCTAAAACAATAAAATAGATTGAAAAACCGTCATCTTAAGCATTTATATAATAGCTGTTTGATACATGTAAGATGAAAAATAATTCTATTCATTTTGATGTTCAAGGCATCTGACTTTTTATCTAGAGTCAGTATAGAAAACAGCCTGCTTGCTTATTCATTTTTGTGTGTGTGTTTGTTTATTAAGAGAGAAGGTCACAGTGCCACCAAATTTGCCATGAAGACATTGACGGTTTGCACTGCAGTCGGCGACACGGCAAGGGAAGAGCTGGTGAAGTCTGATAAAAGTGAGGAATGATTGACATGTTAGCATTAATAGGCTCTTTCATTAGTGTGAATACTGCAGTACTAAAGGGTTGACCTTATTTCAGTTCTGAGGCAGAACCGAAATAAACACTTGTTGATTAACAGTTATATAGCTGAAATCAGATTTTTACATGAAATGTATAAAAATGCACACAATCTATTTTTTTCTCAGTGTGACATTTAATCAGACTAAATGTTTCCAGTTTTAGGTTTTTTAGAATTCAAACAATAAGTCGTATTAATTAAAAAAAACAAAGCAAGAGAGATTTTAAATTCTCAAAAGTTTACATACTTTAAGATTCATATGACTTTCAACAGTTTGGGGAAGCAGAGAGTTGCAAGCTTCTGATCAGTTAATTCAATCATATTGAAGATAATTGGAAATCCATCAGTAATATCAAAACGTAACATCTCAAACATACTGATTTGTTGTGTTTCATTATAGAAAAATCAAAAGAAATCTGACCCAAAAAAAAAACTGGGCACATCCATGAGTCTAATTCACCCTTGGGTAAAATTTGTAGAAGCTTGAAGTTTCCAAATTTGTAAATAGCATGGAAAAATGTCCAGCCATTGTAAGGTTCATTAAGAAGAAAAGGTTCTGTGACCCGGAGATTGTTTGTTTGTGTATAATGTGTGTATTACATTCAGACCAACAACAAAAACTTGTGAAAAGGCTGGCAGATGGTAAGACAGAAAAGAATAACGTGTGAAAATATTGAAGCAAAATTTGAAGACATCAGCCTGGAAATTAAAGGTTAGGTTTAGATAGATTTTTCAAACGCAAAAATTAACCTGCGAATACTCCCAAATTAATTAGTTATGTTCTCATGATTGGGCTAAAATTGTTGTAAGAAGCTTGAAAGAGTCCCTAAACATTTGACCCAAGGCAAAGATGTAAAAACCAAGCGCTGAGAAAATGCAATTAATTTTCTGACATGGAAAATAGTTTAAAAAAATTCTAAAAGAAAAAAAAAAAGCACATTCTAGCTCACCTAAAAAAAGGAAAGGTTTCCTTTGATTTTCCTGCATCTGTTTATGAATGGTTGTGACTATCATTGTATGTTTTCCTGATTTGGTTTCCACCTGTTATTTTGCGCAGAACTCTCCAATTTACGTCGTTTGCTGCGTTCCAACAGCGATGAGGTGATTTCAGGAAATGCAGCTTTGTGCTTGGCCCATTGCTTTGAGCTGGAAGGAGTTGCCACCCACCTGCTGGGTACTGATATTGTGCTGCTTCTACTGCGGCTCGCTGCGGGGGAGCCAAAGAAGACAGCTGTGCAGCAAAATGCAGCCATTGCTCTCAGCAAACTATGTCGATCTGAACCCAGGTAACACCTCACCTCACAGATCACAAAATATGATTTACATTCTGAAAGCTAATGTTATTAAAGCTTGGAATGGTCTCAAAGTGACGATGGAGCTCTGGCTGAAGAAGCTAAGCATACAACTAATCTGTAATTTTGAGCTATTACTACTTTCTGAGTGCATGTCTCTTTAATATTCTGAATTGTCAAGACTTAACACACATTTCTTTTCATGAATAATGAGTAGGTGTGTTTGAACTGTGCATATTTTAGTCCTTGCAGCTTGATTATATTAAAACCCATCTTGTAATGATTAAAATGCAGAGTAACGATACATTAGTAGGGCTTTCTCTGGATTCCTACAGTACATTCAGTTTATTTGTTAGTCAATCAAATAACAATTTCATCAGCATTTTTAAAAATAAAAGTGGGTTTAAAACAAAAGGGAGATCTTTAATTACTGTGCTTACTACTACAACGCAGCTGAATTAAAATGTTCACAGAGGCAAGAGCATTCATTCCTTTCCTTGGAGGGCAACCCACCCATTCTCAAAATGTGGAAATGTTTTCTTGTGCTTTTTGAAAAAGGAAAAAAAAACAAACAAAAAAAAAACAATTTATTACTGCTGGTTACCACAACTGGCTGGCAGCTGTAGTTTGTTTCTCCCCTTCCAAATCCCAGCAGGCTACTGAATAAAGAGAAGGAATGAGATCAATTAAAAATTCTGCATTAGTTTTGTAATTAGTCTCCTCTGGCTCTGTTCCCTGGATTATTTCCCCATGTCTCTTGTGTCTACTGCTAGGCTTAAACCACAACCCGCCGTGTCAAAATGTCACAGAGGCTTTTGTCTTGGCTTTGAAAAGATTTCTTGTTTATTTGAAGTGGAGCTCCCACTGAGTACTTCTGAGTGGTCAGTGTCTTATCTGCAGTTAGCAGGAGTCATTGTGATCTTAAGCTAGCGAGTTACCAGCCTCTTACTCAAGAAAAGCAGCTCAAATGTTTTCTTGTGCTTTCAAAAACAATTGAAAATCTTTAATATTAGTTCTAATGCAAGAGATAATTGTTTAAATTCTCTTTGTTTTGACTGCCATAGAGCATCTCTGCTTCTATGCAAATGTCGCTTAAATGTATCCTGATACCTATAAGAGTCTAAAAAATGGTTTTGTCTCTGTTATCACCTTCTGATACTTGCAGGTGTCGTTTTCAGATAAAACTTGTCATTGCTTAAGTAAAGACTTTTTGGTTTGGATTTGCGGCTTCTATGTTTGACCAACAAAGTCTAATTTCTGTTTCAACCGTAATATAGATCTGTGGGTGGATTCTTAGATTATCCTGGCTATGTTTATCTTCAGTTCTGGGAATTTTTTTTACATTATCAGGTAGTAAGTAATTGCAGATGACAATTTTATACAAGTTGCTAAATTTTGTTTTTGTTTTGTCATTATAATGTGTAATCACAAAGGTGTCTGCTGAGCAGTTGTCTTTTCTTCTAAATAAGTAATAACCAACACCAGATATTTACATTTATGTAGATCCAATTGTAGTCCTCTATTAAGGATAAAATTGTGTTATTTGCCTACTGTGTTACAATTTCCTATGCTTGGTTTTAACAGCTTAACCTGAAATCGACATTAAAACCTCATTTAGTGACTATTAAACTTTTGATTTCATTGGTAATTTCAGAGGAAACTCTATTTTTTGATAATAAACAGCTTTACCAGACCACTTGCCATTAGTGATTGACCATACAAAGTTAATCAGTATAATGATCCTGTTGCTTACGATAATCTTGGAACAAGTCTCTGATATATGACCATAGAATAACCGTATGCCAGATGCTGCAAATGCAAGTAAACAGCTGGAACTGGTAGCAAATGAAGTCTTGTCTGCATAGCGACACATCCCAAGTTGGCCTAGCTACAACCAATTTTGCATTTTCCTGTTGTTCCTTTTCTTCTCCAGGATTTTGCCTGTCAAACACGACACACGTTTCAGTGGATGTTCTGTTTATTACCCATCCAAGGGCAGGAGAAGAACCTGATACCGTTTCGTAGTTATTTAGCTCAGTCTGGAGTGTCGTAGCAACCATCAGATGCAGATCAAGTGCAGTTTGCATACATTAACCATGTTTCAGCAACTCCCATTGGATGCTCATCACACACAATGGCCTGCAGTAAATTCTTGGTCTAGCTAAAATCACGGTGTAGTGCTGTCTTTGGAATATCAATGCAACCAATTCTCTAGTTTGTGTATCTGGCAAAAAGAGTTTTCATCCTTGCAATCAAAGGAAAAGGCACTGTGCATAACAATATAGTCTCATACCTTTTTCTAACTTATTTCTCTTGTATATTGCATCAAATGGTCTGATCTGATCTGTTTGCTGATCACATAGATAAGGTTATGCATGGTTGCATGAGTTGAATTCTTAAATTTCACCTGAATTATGTTGCAATTGGATCAACATTGTGTTCCACTACACAGACATTAAAATCTGGACAATTTTAATTGGACAATTTGGGAAGTATAAACAGCATGAGAATATCCACATATCATGTTCAGGAAAGAGATGAAAGACACATTCATCTCTTTCTAGGAGATGAATGTGTGTTAGTGAATTCTTCCAAACTTTTGGGGACACTCGGTTATAGTTCCAAGCTGTTACAAACCCTTTTAGAAAAAAAAGGCAACTTTAAAATCATTCTGTTATAAATGATAAAACAGGCATAGATATGTTGGCTAAAAGGATTTCTTTGTTGAATCTACTAAACTTTCAACTGGGTCAAAGCCTTTTTGTTCTGCCCCTCCTAACACATTGCTTCTGCATTGGCCTGCCTTTGACCTCTACATGCAAGACGTTGTCCCATTTCAGCTGAGAAAGAGTCTCTCTTCCTATTGTGTACATTTAGTCAAATGTTGTGAATCACGAGGCTCAGGGACAGACTGTCAGACTTGCTTTAATGGTACAAGAGCATCGCTTGATATTTGAGAGCAGCCAACACCAAGCACAACTGTGTGTCATTCTGTAATAAATGCTCTAATCTGATGTAGTAAGTGTCCTTACATCGGTGTCCTTTTTGAAGGCCCTAAATGCACCTTGGGGCTGATAGGCTTGGACTTTGTTGAGGATGAGTTGATTGCTCTGTAGTGAAGGTCACACAAGTGTTTAAATTGAATGCCAGCGCACTGGACACTCTGTCAAAATATTTTCTTTAAAAAAAAAACCTTATTTTTCTTTATATTTTCAGACACGTGCACACACTTCGAGAGCTTCATGGCCTTGAGATTCTGCACTCCTGTGTGAAACTCATCAAAACAGAGCAGTAAAAATACAATCTGAAATATTTTATATGCAGCAAAATCTCTTGTTTTCTTGTGTTCAGTATAGAAAAGCATTTTTCTTTAAATCATTCATACTTATTCGAAAGGCATTACATTTTCTCATCATTAATGATTCTGATGTAAAGGTATTTAATTGTGACCTAAAGAATTAAACATATCCTTGATTAAGAATATCTTCATGCTTGTACTCATTCTGTCTACATTAACATGGTCATGTCCATTAGCAATGCTCTTTGTTTCATGACATTTCTGACTAATTAGACACTTTTTGCATTTTATTTAAAATAAATGTTATGTCTTTACCTAGGGAGCAAAAAAAAAAAGTATTTTCAGTTTTTGCAGAGTAACCGTTTGTTTGTTTGGAGGCTCTGTCTTAAAAAACAAAAGATGCATATAATTGCCAGGCACTTGTAATCATGTGTCTGCTATGACAGTACAGCAATCTTGAATTTCATATTAATTTGATGCTGCACCAAATTAAACTTTCAGGTTTTGGAATGATTATATTTACATTCAAATTTAATTCTAAAAACAAGAATTGGATTAAAAAATGTGAAATCACCGTTTTATTTCCTTCACTAATTGCACAGAGATTACACGCTTGTTTTACTCCATCAACAACATTTGTGGTAATTGAATCCAAACATTTGATTACAATTGTTTAGAAAATGTAGAGAAAATTTAAATTGGTAGGCTATCTGGCATGGCCAAGTATAGGTTATACATTTTAAATTAGGGTCTTTCCTGAAGCTCAATGCTATTTGGCTTTATCTTTTCTAAAGTCATTTTAACTCTGTTTGGATTTTTCATACTGTTGGAACTCCCATCTAGGGATGATGATGTAGAGCTGACTTGACTTTAGGCTGTGAAACAAATTTTGGAATCAATAGAGAAGCTAAAGTAAGGTTTCATGTTGGGCCCTCCATCCCTTTTTAAAAAATTATAAACCATGCCGGAAACTCAGTTCAGTGCCGGACCAACCAATTAAAATATGTCTAGCAAGAAGGATGTCAGAACCATGTTAATGGCAAAAATAATTTGGTTCTTTTATGCAATAAAAAAAGGCATTTATTAATATTTAATGGGAGAATGTCTGATTATATGAATTAAGAAAAATCCACTATAAATTCAAACTAGTGCCACAAAACTTTTAAAAATCACTATACCTCAGGAAATGGTTAAAAAGTATATTGCAGTGGACAAATGAATGACCATCATGTTAACGACACATGTTGATCAGTCACTGAAATGCCACAAATTGCAATAATTTGTATAATAAACTTTTGTTATAGTTCTTAATCAGTTACTTTTGATTAATATTTTCTGAATTCATTGATGCTGTAGATCACATGTAACTGAAAAGAAAAAAAGCTGTAGAGAAATGTGATCTTTGTGATAATGACGTTCAAAGGACAGCCACCTTGCAGGTGACGACACTATCAGCATCCATGCGGATATATCTGCAAACAGCTGAAACTCTGTGCTACACAGCATAAAGGACCACCAAGAGGTTTTACTCACTCGGGTTATAGTGACTGCTAAAAGACAAAAAACGAAATGTGGAACTTTAACTCCCTTCCACTTGCTGTTTTCCTGCTTACAGGTATGTCATATTTTTGGTATTAATTTGGGGTGAAAATAGAACAAAATGACCTTTGTTTTCAAATGATTTTTTTAGCCTTTGTTAAATAGTAAGTTGGTTGGTGTTGCAGGTTTGTTGAATGGTTGTTGATTGTTTTATTTGGCAGATCTAGTTCTTAGGTTAAAAGCTGACCTATGATTTATTATTTTCACTTGTCTCTTCCTAAAAATGACAATATAAAGTTACTAAGAAACTATCACACTGTAACTTTGTAAACATCAGGAACAGACAAAAATGTCAACAGATCAATGTTATAATTTCTACATTTATGTATTAATGTAGAGATTGACTTTCATCTAATTTACAGTGTACTGTATAACAACAAATGTAATGTTATCACAAAACCGCCTAGTGTTAGCACCACAATTAATAGATAAATCACCAGACATTTAATAATCAGCTAATCAGTCACACATCATCTAGTATCTGTCACCAGTTCATTAAATTAATTTCAGCCACGCTAGGATTTAAATGATTTAATATGTCGTCAAGGCCCTTGAATGTAAACCAATAAAATGTAACATGTCAAATATTAACAAATATGTCATTTTAAGGAAATCATTATATTCATGTTTCACAGTGTTTTCTTTCTTATAGAAAATAACTTTATCCATAGAAGCAATGAGCATTGTGATTTATTTTAATTTACGGCTCCAATGCATGGAGGCCGTAGGAACCATTAAATTCATGTGCTCAGTCATTAAAAATTAATAAAGTGCAAGTGATTGCCACTGGGAATTTGTATGATTAAATGTAGTAAATCAGTGGTGAAGATATTTTCCCTCTGCTACCCATGTTTGCATATAGCTCACCTATTTTGATAACATATTTCATACTATGTTTTTTCCTTCATCAGCTCTTTCTTTTGTTTCATTTTTATTGCATACTACTATTACTACTACAAGTAGTAAAAAAAAAACAAAACATCCTTTGAGGATAAAATTTGATTGACATGTTTTGTTATTTTTTAGTAGTTGGGGGAGCGCGAGAAGATTTCCAAAGTTACCTCCCAGAACAAACAAAAGGCACTGCTGTCACAAAGTATAGGCTTTTGGAAAAAACAATCACAATTGTTCGTGGCACAGAAGCAGTACCTTCACAGACGACACACCGAGGCACCGAGGAGGAGCCGACTGCCGAGTTTCCAAAAGCAAACGTGTTTGACACAAAACTAAAGCCAACTAATGAGGGGATGCCAACCACATCGTTAGCTACTACTTTACAAAGCATGGGAAATATTCTCTCCAGTAATGTACAAAACTCTCTAAAATCAACAGCTTTCCGTTCAGGATCAAAAGTCCCACTGAAATCTGATTATGCAAAGATTGTTTCGTCTTCCACACAAGCTGCATTGGTGTTGAATGATACCTTTGAGCCACATGTCCATTTGTCTGCAAAGGCAATTGAAGCCCCTCCTTGGTTTTCTGTGCCGCAAGCAATCAAGATTCACAGAAACGCCAACTCTGTTATTCCCACATCTGCTGATACAGGACTTTTACTTCCGATCCCATCTGCATCTCGTCCTCATGTAATTGATAACCTGACGGAGCTGTTTAATGACAGTGATGATTTACGACCTCAAGAGAAGAGCATAACAAACCTAGGAGAAAATGTGGATCCGTCTAGAACAATGCAATTCATCCTCCAGGCTGATCCAACAAAAGATTCAATGAAAGGAAATGATGTGACAGACTTGTGTTTGACCTGTCTGAAAGATGGAAACGCAATGTCCAGTGAGAAATTTGCAGGAAGCCTTACTGCGTCACCTAATTTTTCTTTAGATTCTCGTAGTTTAACTTCATTAAACAGTTTCCATTCTACTTCAACTGGGGAAAGCAAAGAGAGCAACAATTTCAAGAATGCAATAAATTACAACCACACATTTCTTCCTTTTACCCGTAATAAGACTGAGAGAAAAACTCTTTCTTTTTTCTCTCATATTGCTGCTGAACTGTCATCTGAAAAACACAAATTCACAACACTACCACCAAGTCGTACCCATCCCAGCAAAATGTTTGTCACAGCAAATCCAAAGTTAATATCCATATCGCAATATCCCTCATTAAAGGGTGAGAAACCAGTGAAACATGGACACCAAGAGATATTTAACAAAAATGTCTCCATGGGGGAGCCTCAGTCAAATCCAATGCCTTTCACTCAGAGTAAGGAAAAGGCTTCCCACAGTCTCTCAACGAGCTTGAAAAATCAGGACATCAGTACTGGGCCAGTGAGCAATGCGCCTTTCATTGCTCCCCTCAGCAGTTTTAACAGTCCTCTCCCAAAAGGTCGTGCTCCTGGCACTGCTTCACATCCTACAAGAATGAACTCGATTGAAGCTCTTGCTGCAATAACACCCTTCACCATTCGCAGGCCAACTGTTTCCACAGTCAAAAATCTCAAGTCTTGTTTTCTGACAGGAAAAGATGGGACTTTCATCTCTGTGTCAAACAGCCAAACAAAACCTAAACCTACATCTCAGACCAAACAGTCGATTTTGACTTTGTTACTGAAGGATTTAACAATTAGGCTTGCATCTGTCACTCATAAACAGTTTCCTGCTGATCTCCAAACAACAGTGAGCACGACGGCTATGACCAGACTACAAACTTCAACTTTTGCTACAAAAAAAGTTAGACTGAAGGTCTTTGACTTTGATGTCTCTCAGTCGGCATTAATGGGACTAAAAAGTATGTCTTTCAATAAGAAACAGAAAGAAGCCCAATCAAAAATCATTGAGGGGAGGGATTCTGAAGGCAACAGGCCTGACAGTAAATTAACAGACTTACACAACAGTCACAATCTGACACTTGGAGATGAGCAAGAAAGCATTTTGAATGCAGTTACTGAAAAAGAGGACAAAGACACTCTTCAGTTCAACAGCAACCACGGCAGAGAAATTACAAAAATGTTTCTCAAAGAGGATGGAATCCTGGAAAACAAAAGGGAGGAATTATTAAGATTAGATGATCCTGAAATTGAAAAACGAGCAGCACAGATAAACCAAAGCCCATACAGAGAGGCTGGAGAAATGAAAGAGTTCATCACCAAGACAAGCAGAGAAAAGCATGTACTTCTGAGACATGACAAAAATACACAACATGGTGAAGTCAAGCATGAGAGAGACGCCAAAAGAGAAGGTGTGACTAAAATAAATACGCAGAATTCAACCCTGGATACTGCTGGAAAGCAGAGACAGTTTTTGGAGGAAAAAGGAGCAAAGGCTGGAAGTGGGGAGGACAGAAAATTTAACAAGGATATTGGGAAGGAGGATGTGACAAATGTTCCCCCTGAACCGGCAACAAATTGGAAAGAACTTAACGGAGACAAAGAGTCCATTGTTGAAAAGCTGTCTTCCTGTCATGGTTTGATTAAAGAGTTGGACGGCTCTGAGCACAAGGGTATTCATCTGGGTGAAAATGCTTCACAAATAAGAGACCTAACAAATAAGTCTTTTTCTTTTGAGGTGACAAGCAATCGCCAGCTGCCACACCCATCTGTAAGATCCCAGGCACCAGATCTAACGGAGGAGGAGCTTCCAAAAGAAGACATTATGTTACCACTGAAGGAAACAAGTTCTCCAAAATTTGAGGTTACATTTCCTGCCGCTGGCGTGTCAAAAACGACTGGATTCATTTCTATGTTTACGCCACTTATGTCCCCTAGCAGGAGGGCTGCTAACACAGCTAAACAGCCTTCACTCACAACCCGATTTCAGAGAGCCAAGTCCCACTTTACCGTGAGCAGTGTCAATTATTCTCTCAATGTATCAATTATTCAGACCAACACAGATCATAAGCATAAATTCAACTATTCTGTTCTGAGGGCCGAACCAGTTTTACATACAGCGAATGAGCAAGGGCATACAGAATACGCTACGCCATCCATACACCAGCAGAGGTATGATGATTCATCTACAAAGACACCCACAGTCACAGTCTTGTCATTTAAACCCCGCATCTCTGTGGGCCCATTTCAGCCTCTCCGAGGGCAGTCTGCTACTCAGAGGAGTCACTCCTCCTCCTCATGCCCTAACATAACTCCAGGCCAGACATGTCTCTCCAGGGTGTCAGAGCAGGCATCACATCCAGACACTTTACATACTCCCGCTGTGGAAAACAAGCAAAGATTTCCACAGGCACGGATGTCGTCAGTGATCCCTGCAACAGGAATCAATAGTTTTTCTCCCGAAAGCATGTCACCGATGATGAAACTGAGGACGTTAAGTGGTGACAGGTTGACTGTAACCTACAGATTGCAGAGGCTAACTAGATCACAGCTGGCCCACTTTGTCCCTGGATCCAAAAGCAGAGAGTCCTTGTTAGCGGCCGCTGGTGAGACAAGTCAAAGAAAAAAGAAAGAGGATGCTATGTTCATAATGACATCCGTTGTGAAACATTCAAATGGAGTCACAGGTGATCAACATACGACTGTCAGGAGTAAACATGTTGCTAATGACACTGATGAATTCAATTCCACTTCCCTTCAGACTAAGAATGAGACTAAACAGAATGACCTTTCTACTGCTGGTGGCAAAGATGAAGCAAACAATATAATTATGACTGCGAAGCATCATCATCGCTTTGAGTTAGAAAAAGCCATGCCTTACACTGTAATGGCTACAAATGGGAAATTTGGGCATGACACAAATTATGCTGACACAATTGATCGAGTTGGCACCCCCACAATTTTCCAGACAGATAATCTTCCCGAAAGGCCTAAAATACAATCTGATGATGAGCCTAACTCATTGTTTGATATTGAGCATCGCTTGGCAAAGACGAATGTAAGGCACTACAGCCAGTCTCTGTCACAGCAGAGTGAGAGTAACAATTCAGACCTGATTACAAATATGAATTCAAGCACTGACCGTGCAATCCACAAAATAGCACACCAGACTTCTGACCAAGCAAGACACGTTATTTCTCAATTTCAGATAAACGCAAATAAAACTGCTGACTTTGTCTCTCTGACAGAGACTCCCGCTGAGTTCAGAGGTTTTAAATCTCTGCTGACCACGAGTGGGACTCTGCCAGACAGTAAGAAGTTAACTCAGAAGGCAACTGAGCACAGATCTCAGGCCTACGCTCATACCAATCCTTTGACTCAGAGAGAGCTTCCCATAACTCACACTTTTGACAAGCTCACCCCCACTGTTTCGAGAATAAAAAAATTGGAAACACATAGTGTGCAGGAGCAGCCAGAGAAGGAGATTCTTGTACAAGATACCGAACAAGGCCAGCATGCCCTGCTTTCTATGACTGCATTATCACATGTTATTAAAATAGAAGAGTCTGTCTTTTCAGAGATGGCCCACAGAGACAAAGAGTCATATGTCCAGACACCTGCAGCTTCTGAACAAATTACCTATTTATCACTTAAAGAGATTAAATCAGTTCCTCTACCTGTGAATATTTATGGAGAGCACTCACAAGATTGGGTAGAAAAACATAAGAACCACACTTTGCCTAAAAGAACTTCAATAAGCCAAGCAGTCTTTGGACATGTGACAGATGTTCCGCCTCTTGCAGAGATCCTTCCTACAGAGTTTGTTAATAAAGTCAGTTGTAGCAGTACTGGCTGTACAAAGGCTGATGAAACTTCTCAGGCAGTCGTGATTGATCCTGCAAAGGAAATGTTCAAAACTCGATTTCCAGAAAAAATTAATTTCCTGGCCCAAAATGCTAATAAAACAAAGACCGGAAGCAACTGGAGCTTTCATCGCTCGTTACCTGGAAAATCTGCTCCCCCGGCTGTCAGGCTCAAAGTGTTGCATTTATCAGTCACCAGTAAATGGGAACAGGACTACACCAGTGATGACACAGTGTCAACAAAGGCCAAAAGTACATCAGATGAAACTGTTCATTTGGAAAGAAAAAACACACCTCAGTGGACTCAGTTTGTGACGAAAAAAACACAAAGACGCTTTCAGAACACCTTTGGAGTTGTTGCAACAGAGGGAACACTGTCTGAGTTTGGAGCAGCTGCTGTGGAAACCACAATAAAGTCCACTGAGAAGACGCTGCCTGTTGAAGGAAACACCAAAACACAATTAGACAGAAGAGCAGGCAGAGCCAGGATGCTGGCAGAACAAAATGTCAGTAGGTCACCGCGTGCCCATGCTAAGGACGAGACGGCAAGCCCGGAGTCTGGGAGCAGGCTGTTAGTGTCAGAGCCGCAGACTAAATCAGAGCTCCCAAGGCTGAACCAAAGGAGAAGGACATCACCTCATCAGTATGTCTCTGGGTAATGTTATTACGTCTTCTATCATTTCTATTATTAACCTGGTAACAGATTAAAGAAAGGTAGAGGGACATTTTATATTAAGTATGCCAGATATTCTAACACAGCCCACTGATTCATTAGATTTCATTTACAGATGCATTTGTAGAAATTGCAATATTGTCCAAAAATTTACTTATTATAGTAATTTTAAAAGCAAGGTGTGAATTAAAATGTACACAGTAACACATTTTACATGTTCGTCTTTATTTTGATAATTAATAATTGCTAATTTAAAAATGCTTCTCACGTAGATCAAATATAAAATGTAACTAATTTTTGGTTTTTTTAAAAGGCTTATCAAAAAGTATTTTTGATGCACTATACAGCAGTTGTACAATTATGAACAGCAATCATATGATCTTTAGAGCAGTTTTTGGACTTTTTGCATTTTTGGTCAGCACCAAATTTTGCTTGAAATTACGATCATCATGTCCACTAAGCTTGTCAGCAGAGGAAATCATGAAGTGATTTAAAATTTGCTGTTAGACAGCTGTGGACCAACGTCAGCAGATGGCACGGCGTCCCATCACTGAATGAGGAAACTTCACAGCAACTTTTCTTCATCTCCATTATTTCGTCATAGTCTGAGACTTTACTTTCCAAATCCAATGCAACATTTACTTTTACTTGAAATGAGGACAGCTAGGATGATTTTGTGGTTGTCTTTTATTCAGAAGAAACTTTGGGACAGTTGGAGTCCATGTTGCAGCTAGCTCTATAGCACAGGTGTCAAACTCCAGTCCTCAAGGGCTGCTGTCCTGCAGTTTTTAGATGTGCCACAGGTACAAAACACAGGAATGAAATGGCTTAATTAATTAGATAAGTTCTCCAGAGCCTTAATGACCTAATTATTATTCAGGTGTGGTGCAGCAGAAGCACATCTAAAAGTTGCAGGACACCGGCCCTTGAGGACTGGAGTTTGACACCCCTGCTCTGTAGCTAGCAGACACTAGCTATAGAGCTAGCAGAGCCAGTGTCAATCTACAGATTGTGAATATCTCCAAACTAGTTAATTATGTGTCACAAGGCTGAGGTTATTGTGTTGCCTTTTCATTTTTTTATGTCATGATTTTACCTACTGCTAAACGTTCAGTGAATGTGGCTGGATTGAAAGGTCCGTCAGATATGGGCTTGTTTTGTGGTTTACCATACTTGTGGAGGGAGTCGGTGAGTCAGGAGAACTGTCAAGCAAGCACTTTTCTCCATGGCTACAGCACAATATTCCTGCATTAAAAAAAATAATTCTGGATTCTCTTTAACTGTAAGCCAAAATTACTAAGATTAAGAGAAATAAGTTGTTGATATATTTACAATTTTTAAATAGAAAATTTTACTACTCAATTAAACACATTTTTAGTAACTTAACTTTTTTTCATTGAACCTTCACTTGAAAATGCAACATTTGGCTGTAGCTTTATTTTATTTTTTGATGGTTTTATCAAACTGCTGCTAAATTCAGCAGGTGGAAAATTCTACCGTTGTTATATAAAATATCACTGAATACAGACACAAGTTCATCACAGATGTTTTCATTTCCTCTGTGAGCACAGGAAAGTAAAAAAAATAAATAAATAAAATATAACAGCTCTCTGTGGATCCTCATTGGGTTTTACCTTGAGGGGTTTAAATATTTGAACTTTTGAAATGGATTTTGGTCAGACGGCACTGAGAGCTTGGTAAACATTTGGAACAGAGCTGAGCTGTTGACTATTTTATAAATTACTATCATAAATCATTTTAACCACTGAATGCAAAAAAGTGACAAAATAAATGCATTTATCTTAGATGTTCCCACTCCTCTCTCAACCATGCAGTGACTGATACAACCAACTACAAGTAATAAATAAAATCTCTTAACAGATTAAATCCTGATGCAAAACGGCGTAGATAATCTTAAATGGATTCTGCATTGATTCAGCATCAATTGTTTTCGTTTGTTTATTAAGCGGCAACTCTTTTTTTTGTCTGAAACAAACTTCCTGCTGACACAGTCCTAATGACAATGCATTATCCATCTTTTATTTATTCTCTGCTCACTTATTCTTTTATCTTCTGGTACATCTCTCAAGGGCAAACGCAAGAATGCAGTCAATAAGACAGGTCATTTCTGTGTTGAAATAACTGGCACAGCACAGGAAACTCTGCTGGAGCTTCACAGCAAACATTATATAAGAGAGTTGAAACCATGCTGTGAAATTGTGTACATCAAAGTATTCCAACATCTGACATGTACTAGTGCGTCTCAAAAAATTTGAACACTGCATAAAAGTGTAGTAATTCTTGCCATTCATCGCAGAAATCAAAACAGTCATTTTTACAGGGATTCATTGGACATTATGACATTTTGTTCTTATTTCTCATGAGAAGTTGTTGTCTGTCTGGTCATTGTTTAATTATGATGATGAAGAAAAACAACTGCTAAATCTTATTAGTGTTAGCATGTTAGCTTAATGACATCGCCATTTGGGTTAAAGTACCAGAGTCTGTTGTTTATGTAGAAGGTCGCCAGCAGACTGTTGGTTGAGTTTCTTTCTGCAAAGAGGCTTTTTTGTGGTTACAGCAGCAACAGACACCAAATTTTAAATTCATACACTTCAAGATTACCATTAGTATAACGGTATCTATGGTGATGGATTGCATGATGCTTTATCTGTAAAGTCAAATTTTGCTGTGTGAAAGGGAATATGGCAAGATGTAACTATGAACAAGGTGAGAATAAATGAAATTGTTAAGATTTCACATACATATCACTTAAAATAGACAATAAATCCCATTACAAATCACGAACAATAATGAAATATTGATCCACTGCTAGTGTGACAGAAATTTCAGATGACATCTGTGGCAGTGGAAACTACACCGCAGAAATGAGGCTGAAGATGGGAACAAGTGTGGAGCCTGGTGATGTGGTTCCAGCCCGAGGGAACCTCAGAGTGATTGTCAATCTGAAGACAAACAACAGTCAGATAAACCTTGGCGTCACCGCCTGTTGCCTGTCACCAACACGTCAGCTGGACTTCAACAACTCTACCTGCTGCTTTTTTTTCAGGTAAACTGGAATGAGTCAAAAACGGCAGATGAAAAGATTTTGTGTTGGCTTTTCCTCTGAGCTGAAAAGCTCATTGAAAGTAAAGTTAAACTGTAACATTTTAGCCAAAAATTGTGTATATTTATGAACTAGATATAGGTGGTTTGATTTTTGATGGTTATTAGAACACGAGAAATTTTGCTTATTTACGAAAGAAGTGATATTTCCTAAAGTTAAATCACTTAAGAAAACATCAACAACATATTTTAATAGCTAAATATGTTTAGTAAACATGAGCAGCTTGATGTCTCGTGCCAGCATAGAAAAAGAGAGAAATTTATTGCTATCCTGGAGACTCAGACACATCGCTGATTAAGTGCACAAACTAGTATGTCAACACGCCAATAAACAAAGTGTTTATATTTGTTTAAACAAGAAAACAACAGCTTTACAAAATTTTCTCTCTTGAAAAGTAATTTTGGTCTTTCATTTTAGGGTTACTCTTAAGTACTGATTAAGTACTTTCTTAAGGGTATTACTACCCTTAAGAATACCCTTAAGTTATTCTTAAGGGTTTCTCTTAACCCTTAAGAGGGTTAAGAACTCAAGTTCTTACAATCCAACTTGAGTTGGTTTTCCAGTATTACTATTAGTATCCGTACTAAATGTGGTTATACCAATGTTAAAGCATTATAACTCTAACGCTGACCGTCGCCTGACATGATTTGTTTCTATTAAGCTTTCACCTCTCACCAATATTAAATATTGATCATTTTTTACACTCTGTTGCCGCCTTCATGTCTGCTAATCAGTGCGACTTTGGCTTCTGGAGACGGCAGAGCCTTCAGTTTGATTTCAAGAAGAACGTCTGAACCAAGTTTATGAAATCCATTTGTGCTTGTCTCTCAGGCCAGGAGCGGAGCCGCCAGGGATCACGCTGCTGCCCAGCGCCTTGTCAACCAGTTCCAGCTTTACCATCAGTCTCTTCCAAATGATTAATTACTCAGTGGTGTACCTACACTGTGATCTCAATGTCTGCCTGAGAAACCACTCTGACTGTGAAAGGGTAAGATTGCAGTGGGTTCACAGAGCACTGCGGTGCAATGAATGTAGGGGAATGAAAGAATGAGCTGAGAGTGATTTAAATGTAACGGGCTAAAGTGTGATGCTATGAAGCGTGGAGAATGACAGATGGAGAATGAACTGGCTTTGGGGAATAAATAAGAAAGAGAGAAAGGAGGGGAGACAAATGTGGGTTGAATAGTTGAACTTTGCAATTCAACTATGCAAAGTTGAATTGCTTTTTGTAAATCAAAAATTAAATGAAATATGTAGTTAGTATAAAAAAAGAATCATGTCATAGCAATTCTCTGGAAGCTGATTTTCAAAACGCTTAGCAGAGTCTAATGTTAACGTTCTGTCTGACAGCCAAGGACTCAGTTTAAAACATGACATTAGGATGAAAGAGTGTTTTGCAAAGTAACAGAAACACTTCTTTTTACGAGTAGCAAAGGATGCGGATGCTTTGATATCAACTTCTATAACTCAGTGTTGTTGCAGTGACTCGTCTGATTTAATAGAAAACTGTGAATCATCTGACAAGCACTTCTTTTAGGCTAAATGTGAAGCCGGGTGAAAAACTCTGGAGACTCATTCAGAGGTCTATTTTTAAAGAGCACTTCTAAAGATCTCTGAACAGCCAAGTCTTGAATACCTCTATGTTCTCAATGTGAAGTTGATGGTTAGTTATTTATTTTTCTGGTTTGAATAGCTGGTTAAATCACTTTCACTCTTTTACATATTTAGACATTCTTAAAAACACACAAAATTTCCAGATGCATTAAATCTGAATACATGCAAAAATAGTTTGTTTTTAGATAGATGAAATGCTCTGTGCATTTTTAATGATAGGTGTGTTTCTGTCCTAAACCTGTTTTCCTCTAAGTCCCCCTGAGATAAATAAACAAGAAACAGATTGATAAAGATAACATGGACATACACATGAATAAGTCCATTATCTACTGGAATATTTAGCTCTGTACTGCTGTAAGAACTGATATGTGAGCACAGCTGTGTGAAGATGGACTTGAGAAAGCAAAGATAAAAAAAGCAGACTTTCTTATTTTGGTTCTGAGTTCTGAAATCATAAGAAGATCAAAAACCTTTTTGTGGAAAACGAGTAAACAAAATACATTAGATTTTTTACTTTTGTACGACAGAGTATTGTGCAGAGGGTACAAATCATAAGAGTACAAATTAGCATATAATTTAAACCAAAAAAATGTAATTCCCGAAGCAGACTCTGTTTGCTTTCTGGGTTCAGACCTGTGATTCGACTCTCAGGCTGTGGCAAAAAACGCAAGATGTTTTTCTTTTCATAAAGTCCCAAAGTCTTACCTCGTCTCAAAAGAGGTGAGACACAATGAGTCAGGGATACATTTCTAAAATGAACAGAGTAAATCAAATAATAAATTATTAGAAATTCTACAGAAAGAAACTGGCATATCAAAGTAAAACATTCAAGGTTTGTTTTCTTTCAATCTTGTTGTTAATTTTAGTTTTTGTTTAATATCTATTTCTAAGTTCTGTCATTTTCTGTGTCAATAGATCACTTGAATTTCTCAGACACAAACATCCTCACTGCACTTTTATACATGCCACTTTGAAGAAAAAACCTTTACTTGTTGCATTGACAGTGTCACGCCACGAGGCCTGAGTGTTTTTGTCATGTTTAGTAGTCAGTTTTAAATTTGTGCAGTTTTTTTTCTTCCTAACTGATATAACAGTTTATGTTCACTTTATGAAACAAAGATAACTTGATGTCTTTTTTATTAAAGTAAAATGCACCAACAACCTGCAGGTGTGAACAAAGAAAGATATTCCTGTTTTTAACATTGTTTCTTTAAAATTGTGTTCCTATTGATTCTTTTTAATAAAACTACCCTTATATTTATAATTGCACAACATGATTAAAAGAAAGCACCACCTTGAAAGGTGAACTCTATTTTCTATCAAATAGAGGCTTCAACAAATACCCTACTGAAATGTTTTAAAATATAAGCTGATAAATATTTATATAGATTGTTATTGCACTTCTTTTGTAATTGGCAGTCAATACAACCATCCTTCTTCATGGGTTCCAGCTACTCCATCATATCTCCTACTCTTATATATGTTTTTTTTATTCTTTCTGCAGCAATGCCTTGAGCAGCGGAGTGTGTTTCCTTCTGAAGGTGCAGACACTGTCATGGCCAATCTTCGAAATCGCATATCCTTTGGGCCGGTGTTGAAACAAGCAAAAAATTCAACCTTCCCCACAGAGATAGGTAATTATTAGCTGAGTGCAAAAAAAAAAAAAAAACAAGAAAAAAAAACAATAAACAACAACAAAAAAGACAATCAATCTGAGATAACACAGCATGGACGAGAGATGCTCCAGGACAGGAAATGAGAGATGACTGTGCCATTTGTCAACAGAGTGTGAAGAATGGAGTCATATTGTTAAGTGGCTCTGTGTGTCAAAATATATACTGTGTAGTTGGCCCTTTATGAGCTCACTAAGAAATACTTTTTGTTTATTTTTCTGTGGGATTTTTCAGATCCATCACAACTGGATCTGGTTTTGGTCTTTGTCAGCCTGGTGGTTGGCTTCTCCCTCATCTCTTTGTTGCTGCTGCTGGTGTGGCTAGCCTACCATCGGCGGGCCATCTGGCTGCTCCACTCTGCAGCTCTGTCGCAAGCCTGCCTACGCCCGGGAGGCGACTTGATCTCACCGTGACCAAGGAGGAACCGCTGCCAATTATGCTGATCAAGTCCCCACCAAAATAGCTGCAAACAATTACATTAGTCAACAGACAGAGGGGCAGTCAATCATATTAGGTGCAGAGCAGAAGCGGCCAGTCTCACCGCCCGGAGTAGGACAGAATACACAATGAGGTGCAATCCAATTCACACCTCCTCGCACAGGTGACACAGCTGTTGCAGTCAAATTTCACACTTAACCATGAAAAGTCTATTATCATCTGCTGAAAATAAACACCAGCCCTAAATAGAAAAGCTGCTCTGATCCCTTATCTCACTGGGTGGAAATCAATAGGCCTGCCTATAACACTTGGATGAATGGATAACTTAGAAATAATAGTTTGATATGATGTATGCATTTGTGGTTTAAAGTTGTTATTGAGTTTCTTTGACAAATCATTACAGGAAAATGTCTCTTTCAGCTTACTGCAATGCTTCAGTAGTGTTTGCTTTGCAATGTTATGTCACACTATGTAATACAGTAAGCGATGTGGATGGCTTGTTGATTGTGAACACTTGCAACAAGTAACCAGGTCCTTAATCCGAATCCTTAAAACTAACATTTCAAATATTATGGTGTGAAATAGTCTTCTTTTAGTGGTGTTTATTTTCATTTTTTGGTATTTTTATGTTTCAGCAGTTCTTGCATCAATGAAGGACTGAAAAAGCCTTTCATTAATGAACCCAAACACAACCATCCAACAGGCAGAAACACAAACCTAAAGCCTGTTCGGAAAAGAGAACAAACTTAAATAAATGACAGTTAATGTAAAGAGAAATCAGGAACTAATCATACTGATTAGAAAGACAGATGGATAATATATTTTATTATCCAACAACCCTTTGCTATTCTTGTTGCTCTTGTTATCACAAGAAGTTTTTTGCAGACCAAAAAACTAAACAAATGCAAAACCAGACCAATATACTGCTTAGGCCAATAAGCTGGACATATGGATATGAGGACACAGAAATGCAAAACTCCTGCCATACCCCAAGTTTTGGTACCCTGGGCAGAGAACCCTACCAAAATTTGCACTGGAACTCAGTTAGAACCTCAGCCAAGTCATTCCAATAAATGAATATGCTTAGATTTAAGCCGTTTCACTCTAGCTCTGCATCATGCCATGCTGTAGGTGAAACTCCTCGCCAGTCACAGCAGGCCTACGATATTCTCTGACTAGATTTTCTCCAGGGTTGCCTAGTATTTAGCTCGAGCCAATTGTCACATCAACTCTGACCAGCATCTCCATCCCTGCTGAAGGAGGGTATTCCCAATATAGGAGAAGTTATGTTTAGGGTTATGCGCAACTCTATTTTTTTTTTTATTTTTACGACACAGCATTTTAAATGTAGGACAAAGAGTTCTACATTCAAAACTCAGAGAACCTTCTTCTGCATATTTGCTGTGTTTTCTACTAATTATGCGGCTTGTAGGAAACTACAAGTACAACATTTTATTACTCTCTTTAAACAAGGCATTTCATCATATTGCTCTTCTATAACAACCCAATGTGTGGTTTGCAATGTATAAAGATTTTCCTGCCTGAATTACGGATTTCTGTCTCTTCTCCAGAGTTACAATTGAGTATTTGACTGCTTTTCAAATCCTTTCTCCAGCCTATCAGTTCAGGTGGAGGACCAGATCTCAGGTTTATACTTGTGACGTACTATTTGTTATGTTCAGATAATGGATTGGATTGTGGGAGCTGCACAGTGTTGCTTTTAGATTCAAATCCCGACCAGGGATTTCCCTGCATGGAGTTAGCATGCTCTCCTTGTGCATGCATGGATTCTTTCTGGGTACTCCGTCCTCTTCCCACTCATTGTGTTGCCCCATGATGGACTGCTGACCTGTCCAGGATGTACCTTGCCTGGTCTTAATGATGCTGTTTGTTCATTAATGTTTGAGGCTTTCACACAGGGGGAATCTATTTACTACTTGTGTCATTTTGAGTGGTTTTGCTGTAAAACCAAAATGTAGATTGGAGTTGCAAATGAATATGAACAAACAGAAAACTTACAAAAACAGAAGCAGGTTTGAGTTATTATTATAGATTAGTTATGAGTAGTAACAGAAAGAACCAATGAAGAACAAAGCAAGCCAGGGATCTTTTATATAAAGAAGAGCGAGTGGAAATGACAGAAGAACCAGGACAAGCAACTACAGGCAACTAGATGTAGGTGGGGAAGGAGCTAATAGGGACAAATAAGGAAATGATCAACAGCTGGGGCAGGGAGCAGACTGGTAGGCTGAGGTGAGGTGAAAAACAAACAGAAATGAAGAGAATGGAAAACATTTTACTGTTTTTTTCTGGCAAATTTTTTTGTTTAAATATGTCATGCTGTTGAGAGTTAAAAAAAAAAGCCAACAAGCCCTAAAGTCCTAGTCACAATTCACACTTCTACACATAAAACACAAAACTCATTGCCCTTTTAACATTTCTCTTCATTTGGTTATGTTTGCCAACATCTACGCTCTGAGCAGATGGACCGGAGAGTCTCGAGTTAAACTATTAGAGGACATGAGGGGCGATGGAAAAAGCCTTTAGCTCTACCCAGTCAGCTTAGCTAGTGTGGTGGAGCCTGCTAATGCGATTGGCTGACCCTGTGAGATGTGGCTTCCATCAATGAAGACAGACTTCTCCCCTCAGGTAGCCTATCAGAAATCTGATCACGACTGCCTAGTCTTCATTAGAACATCAATCGGTGGGACTGTCCTAAATAATAGTGGGAGTTAGTGAAGCATGAAACTGTGGCTGTCAGAGAATGTTAAATTCATCTTTCACCCCCCCAACCGTATGCATACGGCGAGTTGAAAGGTTTTGTGTTTAAGAGTTCATTACTTTGACCAGAGTTGACTCTCAAATGGGAAGTTTTTGCTCATGTTTTTTTTTTTTTTCTGGGGGGACACTTTCCAATTCCCATTATTTGTTCCACAGTGTGTTGGTACAGTGGCTAATCTCTAATCAACAAAAGCCAAACAGTGATTCATTTCTAACCTTTTGGGTTCTAGGTGTGGCTGGCATTCCACAGTGATATCTGGGCCATGATCTCAAGGATCCAAACTCTCTCCCAGTCGCATTTTTTAAAAAGAAAAAGTCTTATGTAAAGGACAGTATTGAAGTTGACTTCATAATCACAACTAACGGTGTTTTTAAAATTGAGGTATAAACAAAGAGGAAGCTCACAGCATATTGAAAAGAGGAAGAAATGAGAAGACAATCCTGACATGTAGCTGTGCTCTTACGAGTTTTACTGCACAAACAAAAATCCTAATGAATCACATTTGCTTCGCCGCCATATGACAGTTGGAAGGAGACAAAAAGATGTGATGAGGTGTTGCCCTGTATAAGTCGGTTGCTCACAATTTAGAGTACAGGACAAAAGATTTGCATTATATGCTCAGAAGGGGGCATATTGAATTTAGATTTGCTAGGAATGAAGAAACCTGTGGGCCAAATGTCCCATGAATGCCAAGAGGCCTCCAGAAAATGTTTATTATTTGATGTACCTATGTGGTTTCTTTATTTTACGACTGCAACACGACCTGATGTCTCCACATAATCAGGTTTTAAATGGACCTGAATAGAGGTGTGATATAAACCAGAGCAGCAGGCGGGAGTAAAAGGAAAGGGTAACACAGAACAGCTTGGTTTTCTCATTTTCTTTAAAGACACTCCCTTCATATAAAGCTGACAGTTTAAAGCTTTGCTATCAAACAACAGGTTTCATGAATGATTCAGGGTGATGAAATGCATGGTGTCACTAAGCCGTTTCAAAAAGTGTTAAAAACCCTTTAATCTTGTCTGAACATTATATCAACAAACTTAAATGTGTTTTTATTTGGCATTTTTTGTGATAGACATTTGTGAAAGTAGTGAATATTAGGAAAATTTGGCCTTTATTCTGACAAACTTGACTTTAGAAGTCAACTAATTAGTAAATATGGTTCCCTTGGTAATAAAGTATTCTCAGTACTGTCATAAAGCATCAATAATTGTTGATGCTTTACCATCATTGATGCAACATGCATCAATAATCCATTATTAATGCATCGATAATTGCATCATAATGCATTATTGATGCATTATTAATGATCAACGCATCAATAACGGTAAATCATCAATAATAAATTATCATTATTGATGCTTTATGACCAAACCGTTTTTCAGGCTCCTCTAGGTTTCTCCCCTGACCTGTCTGCTATGTTTGTCATCATGATACTGTCTAATTGTTATTGTTCTTAGGCTTCCCAGTAAGTGCATTTATACTGAGGAGACTTTATCACCAAGGGGACGGTATTTACTAATTAGTTGACTTTAGTCAAGTTTTTAGAATAAAGGTTTGGCATGTAGACATAAATGTCAAGCTTTCCTAATATTCACTACTTCCAAAATTGTCTATCACAGAAAAAAATGCCAAATAAAAGTACATTTAAGTTTATTGGCATCAATAATGATGCAATAATGCATCAATAATGCAGAACTCAGCATCCACCTAAATTAACAGATATGACATGTAGAGCATTACTGAGCAAAGCAGCCAAGAGGTAAATCTGTAATTGTTTAGCAATCCACTGAGATCTATATTTGAAAATTGGGAAAAGCTGTTGACATGACAACCACACGTACACCATAAATCTAGTCTTTATGAAACATTGCCATTGTTGAAAGACGCTCTGCTTGCAAGTTGCCACAAGCAATACAGAAGATGCAGAAAATGTGTAGAAGAAAGGAGACCTGAAAATGAGAATGAGAGATTGAACTAACTTTCCCCATGACCTTGAATGCACCATCCCCATGCATTTCTTCAGCACGGTCAAAAAAATCTGGTCAGAGTAGATAGGAAGATAGAGGGACCTAATACATGCAGAGCAGAAAAATAGAGAAGAGTTTAGATGCAAGTGAGATTAACCATCAATCATGGAAACAATCTTAAACATGTGAGGATCTTGGGCTGTTTTTGTGTTTTGTTATTTCACTCAAGTTCCATTATTGTTAGGTTTCTTTAGTTAACTTGGGTTAGATTGGTCTTATTTCTGTTTTTCCTTCTGTCCTTTCTTAGTGATTCAACTTCAGTTCTTGTGTCTATTCTAAGCTACTCTAGTTTAATGATGATTCCTATTTTTAGTTTTGCTTTACTATTGCATTCATATCCTAGTTACCTGGGTACTCTCTCTCGCCCCCTGTACCACGGTCTCCCGCTCTCTCTCCCCTCACACCTGCAATCAGTTAACTAATCAGCCCAGGTCTTTTGTTCACCCTCACAGTATTTAACCCTTTCTCCTGCTCACGTTCCTTGAACTTGAGCAACAATATTACAACAGGTTCCTCCTGTTGTAATATTGGCAATTCATGTTATTTTTCTGCTGGTTTTTGTACGTTTTCCTATGATTTTTGCATAAAAACATTCCTCACCTATAAGCGGCCACTGTCTCTCTGCATTTGGGTCCTTCATCAACCAACCTACAACATGGCAAAACACAACCAGGCAATAAACTTTTCACATGTTTACCTCAAGGCTTTCTGTTGGCCCGACATATAAAATCTCAATTAAACACATTGAGTTTTGTGTGTCATCATATGTGGAAAAAATATGGAAAAGTTGAACAAAGTTAATATTGTTGCAAAGCTTCATATGATAATGTGGTAAATGATATGCAATAAAAGCTCAAATGAGAGTCACTCATTGCAGTCTTTCTCCTTTAGGGCAACACAATTACTCTCTGCTTTCAGAAAAGCTTAATTTAATCATTTTGTATATGTATTTTTTTTTATTTTTTACCATAAATGAATTTAGGCCTTGTCTAATTACGCAGCAGGTTTCTTAAGAGGATAAACAAAAATTCATTAAGACTGAAAAACAACAAAACAGTTTGAGGCAGTAAGTGGAAAAGTCCTCGAGGCACAAATGCTAACATTTTATCTTTCTGTCTCAGAGGCTTAAAGCAAATTAGACTTTACATTAAATGTGAAAAATTTTACACACTCTTTACAATTGCTTTATTAAAACACGTCTTCCACCAGAATTATTATTATTATTATTATTATTATTATTATTATTATTATTATTATTATTATTATTATTATCTTTTTAAATTAAATGCATTCCAATTGGGGAAAGCTTTGATAGTTTCTCTAATCTGAAATAAAACAGCTAGCGTTGAGGTTATTGTTCAATTCATGATGAGGATACAGAAAGCTATTTGCAAAAAGACGTCCACAAACAAAACTGTTATAAAATAATGGCAAACACAGAGTTCAGGAAGCTGGGAGAATAAAGTCCTGCTGAACGGGTTACACAGAAAGACTGATGTCACTCATGTCCCAGCGTTAGGTTGTTGTAGGAATACAGATAAAGTCCCTCAGATTGATTTGAAAACAAACTGAGATCTTAGTAACTTATATATTTTGAGACAAGCCTGAAATAAGCTTGGATTACTTTCAGCTGTCAGGGAACATTTTACTGTTTCCAATTGTTATCAACCTGATGTCAAAGACAGCACTGAGTCCTTCCACTGATTAAATAAATTTGGGATTAAATAAATGTCTTGTTAAGCTACAATGAGATAGATGATTCATTAGGGTGTTAAGTCACTGTAAATATAGACTTCAATTATGTGCGTAGGTACGATTTCAGCCAGAATAATTGATACTCTGTTGTTGCTAAATAAAAAGTTTAAGTCATTTTACCATCGAAGTGGAGAGATTGTAAGTTTAGATTGCATTGCTTTGATTACAGAGTTGTTCCGTAAGAAACCATGAATGTTGGAAAACTAGTTGAGCAACATGACAACACAAACCAGCTTTGCACTTCAGCTCCGCCCACAAAGGGCAAAACTCTATGTGTATGCTATGAACTTTCCTGTTTACCTGAATGAGTAACAAGTTCCCGCAGATCGGCTTGGTGGGATGGATCTGTAGGATAAAAGCTGTTTCAGTTTAGGACTGGACTCTAACGGTGGCCTGAGGATCCTTGTACTCATGGATTGCTGTGACACATCACCTGAACAATTTAGGGACTTCAAGAGGGACGACTTTGAGGCTGAGTGGATTAAAGTGGCCGAAGGTAGATTTGGTCATGTGTACCAAGTCAAAGTCAAGCTCTGGCGGGAAAAATGTGCTCTGAAAACCTTTGATGCAACCTTGTCTGCCAACAGCTTTTACAGGTATGAAATACATTCAACTCTCTGGAAGGTTTTTCATATTGAACAATTATTTTATTCAGGTGGAACGATCACACAATATGGAAAACAAGGATTAAAAAAAAAAAAAAGGAACTTTGTGCATTCATTTGATTTCATTGACTTTGATGTTCCACAATCCTCCAGCTTATGACACGGATTAAAGGTTCCTGGCTTGTTCTTTAACGTCAGACCCAGTTGAACGTCACCTGAGGGAGACAGGTTGCATCAGATCATTGAAGCCTGGCCAAAACTGAGTGTTCCCAAACACATACTGGTTTGGAGTGGATGCATCTGGTAGATGTTAAACTTTTCAAAGTCTAACATTTGCTCAGTTTGAGCTACGTCCCAGAGGTCAAACTGAGGCAAAGAATAGAGCAAATTGAATTAAATCAATAAATTAAATAAAAAAAGATGTTTTTAAATAACTACCTGGAATTTGGTCATACACTTGTTAGAAGTTCAGTTTTTTGAGGGGCTTTTAACCAAACAACGATGGGTGTGTACATGAGTTGTTTTTGTGGTATATGTCTGATTTGACCCTGTATAGATAGTAGAAAAACAAATTTATAATATGAGGACTTTTTAAGGATTTTATCAAGATGTTTCCATCTGTCACTCTCTGCTAGTCAGTACAGGAGCCAAACAGCAAATGCAAAAAGACTCAGCTGTCTGATTACTGAACTCTTGACTTGACAATAATACTGCACTAAGCCAGACTGATGACACTTAACATATCTATTGCTGCTCCATTTGACTGTATCCTATATACTACTGCTTTACCATTATAACTCAGGTCAGTGTTACTTATTACCTTTGCAATAACCAACTGATGGTTCTTGTCATCCTATACTCATTGCATTGTTTACTTATGTTTACCAATATATGGCAAATAAATCAATCTGACAATCTAATTTCACCTTTATGAATCCAGGTCTTTAGTTTAAAAACAAAACAACAACAACAACAAAAAAACGCTCCAGTATAAAAACATAGAGTTAGTGACTTTCAAGCTCGTTTTGTTTTTGAAAGCATGTGGACTTTTGGACCACGCTGTATATATTTTAATATTCTTTATAAAATCAAAATTACAAATATTTCCTCATTGCTTTCTTTTTTCTATTATTTTACTTCCCAGGAAAACAAAAGATGTATTGTCCAACATAGCCAAGCTAAAGTTTAAATACATTTTGTCCATCTACGGCGTGTGCAGCGAAGCTACAGCTGTTGTCATGGAGTACATGAGTAATGGATCCCTAAACAATCTCCTAGCCAGTCACAACTTCATGTGGCAAAAGAAGTTCCAGATGATCCATGAGATTTCTATGGCCATGAATTTCCTTCACAGCGTGAAACCTCCGCTGCTTCATCTTAACCTCAAGACTTCCAATATCCTACTGGACGATCATCTTCATGTCAAGGTCAGTGAAGCATCTTTCCAGATGATATTCATTAGCGATGTATGGTGATGAGTTATTTCAACTCTTCTTGCCTAAGGTTTCAGATTTTGGTCTTGTCCACTGGGAGGATGGCATGTGCAAGACGATGTTCATGGAGCGCCTGACAGCAAGAGGCAACATAAACTACATTCCTCCTGAGATCTTCACCGAATGCTCCGATTCACCAGGAACTGCTTTTGATGTTTACAGGTGACCTGCTAGGGGCTGTTTTTAGTGTCCACAATCAGAATCTCTGCATTTCATTTTTTTATATATAGTTCACAACCCAAAATTCACACAGCATAACCTTGTTCTCTTCTGTATTCTGGATGTTTCTGATGTTTTCCAGCCAAAGAGACATTGAACATTTTGTTCCCATCTGACTCACTCTCTCTTGCCCCTTTCATTTCTCAATATTTTATTGGATGTCTGGAAGAAGGACAGGAAAAGTTCTCAGTGCCCTTTTTGTGAAAGAGCATAAGTCACAAAGTTTCCTGAATTCACATAATGTAAAATTATACATTTATTACTGAAAATCCTTTTCCTGCTTTGATCTGCAGCTTCGGGATAGTGATTTGGGAGATACTGACACAGCAGAAACCCTACACAGGTAGGAATTAATTATTTGAAATGAATCACATCTCCACATCAAACAGATTTATTACTCTTACTTTAGCAAAGAGTCATGTAACATTTAACAAGGTCAAAACGTGTTTCTTAAACTAAAATTCACTGAGGCTTCAAAGATCTTACTGCTGTATTAGAAATGAAGTCGGTCCTATGCCACGTATTCATAGAAAGTCAGTTTTATTTATCATTTTGTCATACCAACAGAAGCCAACAGAAGACAATTTAAACATGAACTCTCCTTTTTGATGCTTTTACAGATAAGAATCTAAAAGTTGTGCTGCGCATTTGTATTTAACCTCCATTACTATGACATTGCCAACGCATCTAGTGATACTGACAGGCTGGGCAAGAAGAGCACAACTTACGAGAAGCAGACAACAGGCTTTTATTTACTCTGGGGGAGCTGTAAGAATTTCACAGCTCCGGTGAGACAATTGTGGCTCTTCATGCACTATTAAAAAATGCAGAGGATTAGAGAAAATTGCTGCACATTAACCTAAACAAGATTAGAGACTGTAGTAATAGTTCACCTTTCAGCATGACAGCAATTTAAACATACAGCTAGATCTACAATCAGATATTTAAGATTAAATGAATCCTTGTGTTACAGTTCAAAACCTAAGTCCAATGTATAACCTGTGGCAGGACTTGAAAACGGAGGTTCAAATGTGCTCTTTGACCAATCTGACTAAGCTTTAGCTCTGTTGCAAAGAAGAATGTGCAAAACTGTGAGTCTTTAGATGTGCAAAAACAACAGAGACTTACCCCAAAAGACTTGTACAGAGAAAAAAAAAAGCATTTCATTTTACTACATTTGAGTTAAGGTGTAAAGGCCTTGGGGAAACCCTGGCAAAATTAATATTCATGTATCACATGCAACAGAAGAAAAGTTATTGGTTGATGACAAACATGACAGAAATCAACAACATTTATAAAATCATAAGCTATGAAATTCAAGGACCTAAATAATTTAATTACAGCACAAATAATATTCAAAGATAATAGGCAAAAGCTGTACTAAGTTTCTTTAGTTAGTCCAATGAGGAAGTACACATTTAACTGCTGAAGATGAAAAGCTTCTGAACTTTTCTGCAGCTGTTTCATGTGTCTTGGTCCAATTAGTTTCAATTGATGTAAAATATTCTGAGAAGTACTTTTGTGTATAATACATAAAGTGAATTGAACTGACAGACATATCTTGTTGCTGCAGGGTGCAGTGTGACCAAAGTGCTGCTGCAGGTATCAAAAGGAAAGAGGCCCTGTTTGGAGATGATTCCTGAGAACAGGCCCCAGGAGTGTGACGAGTTGATCTGCATCATGCAACAGTGCTGGGACAAGAATCCCCAGATGAGGCCCCTATTCTCAGGTTCCAACATCAAATATCATAATTTAAAAAATAAAAGAATAACAGTTTCAGGATCTTGTGTTTTATATGCATTTATCCATTTTATGCCAGTTAAGCTTTAACAAATAAGAAGGTGACACCTCTCTTGTGCTCGTCCTGCAAGTTTGTACATTCATCAAAACAGCATGTGCTTTCCCTTCGTCTCGGCATGAAAACCGAGACAAGAATAGGTTTTTCGAGAATCCTCTCATGAGTGTGGCTGAATACTACACCGGTAAAATTAGACTTAATCATTCCCACAAGGTTTTTACAAGCACATGGGTGTATATACCGGAATTGTTTTGGTGAACACAAATCAGTGTCATGTTTATTTATAAAAACCTCATCTGCCAATTTGTAACTATCCCCCATTTCACAGCTCGTATTACCACATCTGTGACTGAATTTAGTGCTAAGCCATGCATGAGCATTTCATACCAAAGCAAATTTTAGACAATCCCACTGGGATTTTGAGCTACAATTCAGTCAACACCTTTGTGCTGTTGACAGTAATTTTTTTGTTCAACATAATGTTTGTCTTTAATATAGTCTTAGTGGTTTCCTGCTTTTTGTTTGCAGACACTGTGAGGAAAACAGAGACTCTGAACGAAGTCCTGAAGATCCCAGGAACAATAACTGGTCAAAGGAAAAGCACAACTGAGCAGGAATCAATATATCCCTGGATGTTCTCTCCAGTACACAAAGTTAGTTCATTCTGATCCTCTCACTGAGCTTTGCATCTAATGTATTCTTTTGTATTTTTCTCTGTTAGGGTTGCATTGTGCTCAACTCAAACTTCTCTGTAGCTATTAATTACCTGTTCTCGGCTTTATTTGTGATTTCTCCTCTTTTCTCATTTCAGCTTTTGTTTTGTTTTTTCTTTTGTGTGCCTACTTGACTTGTGACTGTCAGTCCTGTTTTCTGTCCTCTGATCACAGCTGTGAGACAGAAAATAGTCTCACAGCTGTATGATTAAACAAGTTATAGTGATATAACTTGCTTAACCATACAGAATTGGCCTACGAAGCTGCATGTTGTTTTATATGCAGTGTAGGTTGTTAGAAAAATATTGCAAAATTTAATTTACAAAGTCACTGTAACTTGTTTTCAGTTATTTACCAGTGTGATTAACTGAATGCCTTAAAAAGGTACAGGCTCTGTTAAGCTTTTTAAAACTTTAACCACCCATTAGTTGGCTTTGTAATGAGATGAACATAACCTCAAGTTTACAATAATCTGTGGTATTTTTTTAAATTTGTCTTTCCCCCTTTAGGTCAGTTTACCTGAGATGTCTGAAACACTTACAGGTAAGTCGAGGTGGATTCACATACACAACTGGATTTTGGCTGTTTACTTACTCTTCAAATGTGGTATTATACCTGCATCTGTCTTCCCTCTAGAGTATTTTATTCAGAAAGTTACAATGCTACAGTTTGATAGAGTTTTAGCTAGCAAAAGCATCTATATTCTGAAATGAAATGAAAAGGAATAGAATAGAATAGAATAGAATAGAAATATTCTGCAATGAGGAAATCTCTGTGCAACAGCAGCAAAGTGACAGGCAATAACAATAAATAGAGTCGCTCAAAGACAAAATATAACATATATAAAACAGAATAAAAAACAAAAAGGTAATGCACAGTAAGGGTAAGATTTTTTACATAATAAACCATGTAGTTATAATGTACTCCAGTCAAGAGGAATGTGCAACTGAGTTGGCTAATTAAAAAATTTGCTAAATGTGGCGTCACAAGCTGCTTTTCTGGTCCTGCTGAAGAAAAGCACGATGCTGCCACTGACACCTTTTTCCAAGGGGGTGGTTTCTAGAGCGTAAGTATAATTTTTATTTCCAGAAAGCCAAAAAGTTTATTTTAAGAGTATCAAGGTAAATAATACTTACCTTGATAAGGTTATATCCCAGTAATAATACTGGGATATAAATGAATCCCACACTTTTCAGATTTATGTAGGTCACTTAACGTTGTCCATGTTAGAAATTAGTTTAGTTGCTCTGACATAGAGACGCTTATGCATAAAGGTTTGAGCTTAAAAATGAGCTAAACATTTGCAGTACTGTAAAAGTATTGCTAGAGTCAAGAAGTATGGTGTAAAAGATTTCAGTAGTATTGATTAAAGGAGTTGTCGTTCTCTTTCACTTGTTTCTGTATGACTACGTTAAACAAGTATATATGAACACACATGGCCTCAAAATCAAAATGCAAACATTTCACACCTTAATGTGACTGACCTTAAGCTCCCCTTTCAGCAGAAAGACAAACCCTGCAGCATTTCAAAGCCTGTAGTTATGTAACGACAGAAAAGTTGTCTTTCATAAATAATAATAAAAAAAACCTCGCAATTTAATTTTACTGTGGAGTGATCAGCATTTCTGTCCTTTGTTTTTCTTTTACAGATGACCAACACGGCAAGAACAGCATTCTCTCTATGCTGGCCAAAAAGGACTTCAGTAGTTTCAGGCAGTCTGTGAAAGGAGATGACGTGTACATGCAGTTTTCGGGCCAAAAGAGCCTCCTTCACTTCACGGTAGCCAGCGGTGATGCAGAAAGTGTCAAGCATGTCCTGAGTCTGGGTGCTGAAGTGAACTGTACAACTGCCAGAGGTTACACTCCCCTTATCATCGCTGTTTTGCAAAGGTCTGTATGAAAATCTGGGCACAAAGTGTTCTTTGAGTGGAGCAAGGCAGAGTTGTTGATGTTGGAGCTTGAATATATTAACATTTTGTGGAGAACACTGATGAACTTTTCATGTGATACACATTTTCTTCTCTTTGGAGCTCGGAGAGAAGAATAATGCCGCTCTTATTCAGATATGAGCAGTAGAGGAGATTCTTACTTAAACAAAATGACCAAAAGAAACAAAAAGGGAAATGTCGGACACAAACTGATTTTCACTTTTAAAAGATGTGAAAGGAGGGATTGTTGAGGTAGAAAAATGATCATTCAACAGGGTGGGAGGTCCTATAGAGGGATACGAATATGTTTCTAAGTGCCAGTTTAAGAAGACAGAAATATGTGAAAAATCTCCTGTGAGTCAGTGGTTTAGATAAACACAACCAGCTGGGTCAAACATTCAGGAGATTAAACACTGGCCAGCTTATCTGTTCGTGCTTTCACAGAGGCATGCTCACAGAGAAGATTCTCTCAGTGCATGCTGTGTAGGACATTCAAATTGATAATGGCGTGTGTCAGTGGAGGTCCTGTTTAGAACACAGACCAATTATGGCATACTGTGGATCAAGTGCAGTCTGTCAGAGATATAGGTGTATTTAGGGCAGGGAATGACTACCACACTATTGTAATCTCATTTTAGTCACAATAAGGTATAAAACTAAGGCATGACTGTTAACGCATTGCATTTTCTGACCCGAACTGGTACTTTTTTGAGCATTTGTGCCCATACACACAGGTACATGTATATGTGTACACGTGTGATGTGTACATAATGTGGTTCTTCTTAATAAAAGTTTGCAGATAAACCAACCGAGGCACCTCCTAAAGGAGGGATATTATGTAAAATAGACCTTTTTGAGCTTATATTTTTGTAAAACACTAGCAGTTTCATATTATACTCAATGTTGTCCATTGTCGCTCCTACAAAACATCAAAAACTTTGGGCCCTAAGTGTGTGGGTGCATAATGCTGAAAACGCTTCAAAAGAAAGGTTTGAATCCTGATATAAAGATATCCATTGTAAAGAGCACCAGTAATTTTCAACATGCCATTTACATTTTTTTTGGTCAAAACTGCATACATTGTTTTATTATCTCTGAAAGATGTTGGTCTCATTTTCTAGCAGAAATAAAATTCTTGGTTGAATGTATATCAATTTAGATTTTAACCTGCCAGGGATTTGAATAATTTTAATCTTAACTGTAAATTACCCAGCTGCAAATTCTACATCCTTAGTCCTGCTTGTTTAATTTTTTGTTTTGTAGGAATTGTCTTTTTTTGTCCTACTGACTTTGTCATATTCTTTTTGAGAACGGTGATACTAAGATAAATGCTGACCTTCAACACACGACTGGTTAAATACAAATGCTTGGCCTTGGTGTGGTGATTTTTTTCTATTCTATTAAGAGTGATATGCATACTTCTTCATCAAACAGCAGAAGATAATGGTGTCAAATTATATCTTTTTTCACAGGTTTTATGACATCACCTGTTTGCTGCTGGACCATGGAGCATCTACAACGCAAGGGGACAAAGACCAGTGGACGCCGCTGCATTTTGCAGCACAGAATGGTGATGACAGAACCAGCCGTCTCCTACTGGAAAAAGGAGCTGCGGCCGACGTGCGAGAAAAAGCCGGTTGGATGCCGCTCCACCTGGCGTGCCAGAACGGCCATGAGACAGTTGTGCGCCTGCTGCTTTCGCGGATGTCAGAGGACCACATTGTAAATCAGGTGGAGGAGAAAGGTAGAACACCGCTCCACATTGCATGCTCCTACGGGCATGTCAACATCGCCAAACTTCTCATTGGTCGTGGTGTGGATCCGAACGCTATGGACTACTCTTTCTCCACCGCTCTCCATCTGGCAGCCGAGCAAGGCCATAACCGTGTAGTCAGACTCTTGTTGACCAAGGAGGTCAAAACTGATGTTTCAGACATCAGGAGATACACACCACTTCATCTGGCTGCTCTGAAGGGTCATGCAGGCATTTGCAGACAGCTGCTTTCCAACGGGGCCAACCCGAACTGCAAGACCGATCAAGAGTGGACTCCCATGCACCTGGCAGCCCTACGAGGACATGAGGCTGTGGTGGTCCTTCTGGAGAATAAGGGCGGTTCAGTGAATGCAAAAGGCCAGAACGGATGGACTCCACTGCACCTGGCCTGCCACCAAAGTGAATCGGAGGTAGTGGTGAAGCTTCTGGCAGCAAAAGCTGACCCAAACGTCAAAGAGGAAAGTGACGGATGGACACCCCTGCACCTCGCCTGTGCCAGTCTTTGCTTTACATGTGTCCTCCACTTAATATCACATCAGGCAGACGTCAATGCATTAAACTCAGGAAAGGCAACACCTTTACACTTAGCTTGCCAACATGGCTGCGTGCCCATTGTTAAAGGTCTGCTGCTAAATGGAGCAGACAAGAAACTGATGGACTCTTCTGGATCCACAGCTCTGAATGTAGCCCAGAGGTGTGAAAAATGGGAAATTGTGGAGTTACTGAAAAATGAATGCGAATTGTAAATTACAGCAAAATATTTTTTTTTTGAAAATTGACCACAGTGCAGTATAGTTGACCAGGCCATTGGGACTTTGGTGTGACATTTTATACCAGGATGTTGAAGGCTTTTGATAAGTTTTGTCGTTTTTGTGATGACAAGAATATTTTTTAAAAGTGGATTAGAAGTAGCTATTTAAAGACTTTTAACATTTTGTTTGTCCAACATCCAAGTACAAATATATAAATATATAACTGAGGCCAACTTAGATTTTGCTCAGGCAACTAAATACTCCTGGTCTCACGATTGGCTTTTCACAAAGTACTCTGTTTTTTCTTTATAAGCACATGATATATAATGGCTATCCAGCAGATCACATTTATATAACCAATAAACATGAGGCCATAATGAAGCCTGTGAAAAACACCACATGTTGTAGGGGAGCGTTTTTTGTGTGTTTATTTTGTTTGCTGAGCATCAGAAGGCGCCTCACCATGGTGTGATGACCTGAGTGGTCAGCCATATCACAAACATCCAGGATAGATGTATTTCATATACAAATGTTGTTTTGGTTACATAAGAAACCTATTTTTATTACATTTGTCAAACAGTCCTGTTATCTCGATGTGAATAACAAGCTAAAAAAACCAGCACTGTCTAAAATGGTACTGCCACTATTCCCAAAGCATGTGTGTAAATTTAAGAGAATTGCTTTCAGACTTGTTAAATCTGACATCAAGGGTACAGAGAAACGTGACAGAGTTTAAATATGGGATTCAAGGCACATTATTCTTGTCATTGGGAAAAAAACAAAAACAAATATATAGTGGCTGTAAGAACTTCACACACCCTCATTTCATGTAGACAAAATTTTCATTCAAAAATCTGGCTAAATAAAATTTGACAGTATTTTTCATAAAGAAACATCCACTGTGTGGCTAATGATAGGATAAGATAATTATAAGGCAATTCTAACAGAGCAATGGGAGTGCTACACAGCTTGCGCCATGCTCAGTTACCAGACTGACATCTTATTAAAATGAAATGAAATGCCTGTATCCGGGAGCATCAGTGACCTACGCTATGCTTTCACAGGGCTTATCCTGCAATTGCAAGATTCGAACGTCTGGATGGAGAACTAAGAGTTCAAACTAACCACATGGCTATAAATAGACATAAACTGGGATAAGATTTTTTATCCTGCGCTGCCAAGTAACAGTGATGCGTTAAGCATGACATTTCAGAAGAAAATAATCTTTCCCACCTCTTTGCTGTGATTGACCTCCATGTAATTTAGGTTCTTTCAAGTTGGTTGATTACTCTTTCACGCAGTTTTGAATGATTGTGACTAAAATAACAAAATACAGAATAACATGAAATCATTAAGCCTCTTTATACGGTTTTGGTAGGAAAGTAATTGAATATTGATTCCCTGCCCCATTTGTAATCCCTTAATACATTTGTGTTATAAACAAGACATTTTGTTTCAAACCAAAGTATTGGTTATCACATTAAATGCAACATTATAAAACATTTCCCATAACCTTGATCCATAGAGAAGCCACGCAGTTTCAGACTCCAGCAGAACATTTGTTTTAATTTTTCTGTCTTAATGAAAGTATATAGCGCTTTATTAGGACATGCAAAGACGCTTTACAGTAGGTAATGATGGCAAGCTAATGGACGGTAGCCATAGGTGCCCTGGGACAGAAAAAAGGTCACTGAATTGCACCATTGGCCCTTCTGACCAACACCAGCAGATATGGTGGGCGGAGTGTATTGCCCCACCATAACGACACGACAGAGACTGGTGGGGATGTCTTCATCCATCCATCTATTTAGCTGGTGCCTATCTCAGCTAACTGTCCAGGCGAGAGGCAGGGTTCACCCTGGACAGGTCACCAGTCTGTCGCAGGGCAACACAGAGACAGACAGAACAAACAACCACACTCACATCTAGGGAGAATTTAGAGAGACCAATTTACCTGACAGCCATGTTTTTGGACCATGGGAGGAAGCCGGAGAACCCTGAGAGAACCCACACATGCACAGAGAGAACATGCAAACTCCATGCTGAAAGACCCTGGGGCGGGAATCAAACCCAGGACCTTCTTGCTGCAAGGCAACAGTGCTACCAACTGCGCCACTGTGCAGCCCCATTTCATATCTTAAATGTGATTAATCATGTACCAATTACAGATCCTATTTAGCTACAAAAGCCTCTTTTGTAGCTAAAAGAGCATCATGTAACGAACGAGTTAGTGGCCATTTTGGATAATGGTGATGTGACTCACTGTCTGTAGTGGCATCTTGTGTTGGGGCAGCTTGTGCTTTTGGCAAAAAAAGAAAAAACAAAGTTTAGTACTAATTTCAATGTAGGGTCTTGAACTGTGGTCACCTTGGTTGCTCCATTCAAATTGAAGTGCATGCCCTCTCTGCTAATCAGAACAGGTTTTGTACCAAAGTACTCAGTAATGGTTGCTATGAGTACGTTATGTTATGTCAAATCAGGCAGGGAACCAGAGAAAAACGAATCCAACAGTCGAGCATTGAGAAATTTAAACATTAGATTGACAATCTTTGTTTAATTAGCTGTTTTAGTTAAAATTCAGTGTTGTCTGCTGTGGCCAAATACAATGGGAAAAGTCCTGGTAATCATATCAATTGTAATTAAATTACAAATACCAAAGCATATATTGTTGCTGTCTGTGTTTTCGTAATACCCGGACAGTGCAGATACTGATAAACAAAAATAAACACATTACATTCATTCCAGAGATATGTCTTGATTTAAAAACTTGCATTTGGGTACCAATAGCAAAGAAATTAATTTGATTTTAGTATGTTTAGTACATAGTACGTGCTGTTTTGAAATATCACCTAATTGTGATGTGGCAAATTTGTGGTTTTTATATATAAATATTATTCAACTTATATTGTACTACCCTAGAGTACATATGTATCTGACTTTAAAAAATATTGAGAAGACCTTGAAGACAGTGTTGAGTCTTAATCCTCCATATCAGATAACGTATGAGCAGACATGTTGATGCAAGCTGTATAAATAAATGTCACTGTCATGACATCTTTTAAATCTATTTATGGTACTACAAATTTTTCATAATACATACAAATTAATAACTTTAGTTGTATATTAATAATCTATTTTAGTTGTTCTGAGAGAGTTGGGTGTGGTTGTTTCTGTGTGGGGCATGAGGGTGTAAAATGCAGAGGCATAAGCTTAGCTTGGAGCCACATGGTATGACTCACTGTTCCCATCCTACTGCTGAGCTATGTCACTTAAAGACTGGAACCAAACCAGTTTTCATCTGGTTTTTTTTTTTTTTTGTTATCTGATGACACGTTTCTGTGAAATGCACTGCTGTGTCACTGTGCGATTGGTCTAACAACATTTTTTGTTAGACCGAGCTTTTGAAACCCATCTTTCCTTTTTCCTCATACCAAAGATGTTGGACCAGCTTCAGGAAATAAACAATACACTGACTTTCCCACCTATGTCCAATCAGAGCCACTAAAATCAATGGTTTTGCCTCAACCTTTTTACACAGACATGCAACGACACATCGGATAGGTTCTATCTTGATCAGTAATTGGGTTTTCAGGCACCTAAACTAATTTTATTTCCTAATAGGGAGACAAGCAGGAAGAAGATAATGTCATGTAAGTTGCTGTTACCACAAAGGAACAAAGCAAAACAAAGACAGGGGGACTGCAAAGCACTGGCCTTTAAATTTAATGGTCATGGTGTCCTGTTATATTCTCTCCTAATTAAATAGTTTTGACTTTACTGATTATATTTAGAATGATAATTTTACCAGAGCTGTATTTCTGGAGTTATAGTGGTTGCTTTTCAGTCAGAATTTGCTGCTTTGGTTCTAGCTTTGATTACAACTCAAGGTCTAGGGACCAAATCCGACCCCCAATAACTATTTTTTCTGGTCATTCAGATTATACAGGGTCACATAAATAGTTACGGCCCAAATAGTTGTTTGAGGACACAACTGTTAACTTTAAGTATTAAGCAGTGACTGATATTATTTTATCAGTCAAATAAAATAAATGTTCATTTTTATATGACCAAATTACATCAATGTGAAAAGATGCCAACATTTTTTTACATTTTAAGAATTACAAATTGAACATGTAGACATTTTAACAGTTTGTGAAAATGTGGTTTTGTCAGTACATTCTACCACAACCAGCCATTTGAAGACATTAATGATCTGAAATGAAAATGAGTTTGATGTCCCTGGATTACAGGGTTTGTATCATGAAAATGTATCAAAAACCCTAAACAAAATCACAAAGCTATAAAGTTAAACTTTTGCTGCAGTAAGTTTTTGTTTTATTTTTTAAGTCATTATAAATCCTTATTTAACTGCGTAAAAATTGACCTCTTCAATAAACAAACTTCTGTATCCAGGAAGCATTACTCTGAGACATCTCAGAAGGTTTTAGTTTGCATAATGATTTTTTGTGCATGGTTGAACTCAAAGTCTGACTACTTGTTCTGCCATCAATGATTTTATTCACATTTAGCCTTCCAAACTGTTTGTTGATATTCTCTGTGGCTGCAGCAAAGCTCCTGAGTCATGTGAAAACACTGCATATGTTTCAAGATAATTTGGCAGCAGGAATTTGTGGTAGCAGTTTTTAAAGACGCCCAGAACAACCTGAACAGGCTCATTTGACTTTCAAGGTCCAGCAACATACTCTGCCAGGATTTGCAAATTGCTGCGTCGTGTGCAATGACTTCCAAAAATGGTAAGAAGAAAGCATGATGATGGATCCAGTTGGACAAGTTAACACCACCAGGCTTCCACCCGTTCCTGCCAACAACAGTGGGAAGAAGTTACCAAAGGATTTATTTTTTTGTCTAACCATTGAACATGACCCATGGTACAATATTAATTATGCCATGAGGGGTGAGGTAGGTTGTAGCAAACGTAGATTCTAATTCACTTGTGCGCAGTCATTCAACAAACTACTGAGCTGGAATGTCACAGAACCAGATAGGGTAATGCTAGCAAAATAAATTGGTTCATCAGCAACGAACAGATATGGAAATGAATCAAATAAAAAAAGTTGAATTGTGACTTAAAAATATTTCTGAAAATGATCGTTAACATCAGCATAAGTGCCCATCATCGCCAAATTCAACTTCTGGCTCAAACCTATATGGCCGAATCCCTTGCAGCTGGAACACTACATCTGTCTGACAGGATTTTCAAAAAGTCCATCAGAATATGTAACAAATGTTTTGCTGTCCATGTCAGAATCTGACAGAAGTTGCATAATGTTTACTAAATCCAACAAATAACCTTACAGCTCTTCTTTGTGTGCTTACAGACCTGTTTGGCATCGGTGACTTGCATTGCTTTAAATGATTGCCTGACAGTTCTCTTCCTACGAGCAAATTTATATTTTTACAACTAAATTGCTAAATACGCAGTGAATTTTGATTATGTATCAAAATGCCTTCTAGATTCTACAGGGTCACATAAATAGTTACGGCTGATTTTTCTGCAACATGATAACATAAAAACAACATAGTGTCACCTACAAGCTAGCATTGGAGTTTGTGTTTGCTACCCACAACTTAATTATATTCCTTGCATCTCATTTAAGTCATCATGCACAGGCATGAAGATCCAGATGATGCAGAGGGGCTCTCTGATAGTCACACCACTCATTGTGATGGAAAGGATGTAATCTGGTTGTTTAGCATCTCAGAAGAGAGACTCTCACAAGGCTCCCCTCGTAACACACATCATAAAGCTCAGCACTGTTGAGCAGATGCAATTGTGACTGATGCAGCTGATGCTTTTGGTCCAGGTGTGCAGCCCCCGCGGCTCCAAGCAAGTATTGAGGTAGAAGTCTCCTGTCGTGGCCACTCTAATTGACTGAGTGATCCCTTCTGGCTCCTGGGGGAGGATTTCATGACATGGGAAATATTTTGGTGATCTATCACTCTTCTCTATAACAGAGAGCAAACAGCAGGGCCAGTCTCTCTTCTTCCCCACAGGGCTCATGATGGCTCTGCAATTTTCACTGAGCCATTCAGACCAAAAGTTTGTTGTTAGCTCAATGACTTGTGTTGTTAATTACTTTCTAGTCACATAAAGACTTTGAATAAGTGACTTACTTAAAGAAGAAAAACTGCTCCGTAACTATTGAACTATTGGCCTTCTGTTCCCTTGTGCGTTCTTATTATTCTTTCAGCTTCCTCTCCTTGGTGTTGTCATGCAGTCGTAAGATGATTAATGGCGGATCACGCTGCTATCTAACACAGGACAGAAACTCTCCAGCACTCTTTTACTATGCACTATTTCAATACTTTTTATAGTCGGCTTGTTGCATAGCATCATCTTCCACCCACAGATCAGGTTTGTTAGAGAATTGAGCTTACGCCTTTTTGTCTTTCAGGCAGGAAATGATCTTGCCGACCCTTTCAAGTAAATGAATGGCATTGGTTTTGTCCAAAGCTCTGTACTGAAACTACGTGGCCTTGAACGGGGAATAATGCTAGTTGGACTTTTCTATTTTTTATGTTACCAGCAGAAAACATCCAAAAATACAGGATTTTATTTGGTTTTCATGAGACAGACCAACACAAAACTGTGCAGAGCTTTGTAGAACCTCCTGGTTCTCCCAATACAGCAGAATGAAATTATTGAATTACCTCTTCATCGTGCCGTCAAGTTTGGCAAAGGCTTGGTGTTATTATTATAAGTGTTATTCCTTTGATTCAGGTGTGTTGGAGCAGGATGCATCCAAAACCTGAAGAACAGTATCTCTCTGGGACTTTGGTTGGAGAACCCTGTTCCAGATCAATCATTGTAGCTCTGTCGGGTTCTTGGTTTGTGTTTTTGGGTGCTGGTGAGACCTCTGAACAGAGGATCTGTGCTGCAGGGCGTGGTTAACCTGTTGCAGCTGCTACACCTGACTGTGATTATCTAATCACCTGCCGGGGTTTTAAGAAGGATGATCACTTGTCACCTGATGTTAATCCTTTCTGTGTAGAATCAAGCCACATTCTGCTGCTGTCTGACCAGAATGCTTATCTATCCTGAAGCTGGTTATGGTTCCTGTTTCCTTGATCACGCTAATTCATTGTCTTTCTGTACCTCCCAGACGTAAACATTTTTCTGGATCCTACACCAGTCTTCAGACCATATCCAGTTCCTGCTGAAGTAAAACATTCACCCTGTTTTTGTGTTCATAGTGTTTTATTCACACATGTGAGCCATGTCACCTTGTGGCACACTGTACACAAGGTATGCTACAGTATGCCATTTTTATTGCCTCATTTACATAAAGACCGGATTTATGAAATACACAATTAAATGTTGGGTTGTCTACAGAGATGCAGTTGCGTTGTGCCATATTCCTTGACAATACTCAGTGCTCTAACACTATCAAACAACATCCCAAATCTTGGAATTTAAAGTGGTTTAATCTGGTCTGAATACATTTGCATGCCATATTTTGTAAAATGTAAAAAAGGAAAAAAAAAAAAAAGTGAAAACCCTTTATTACTTTCCACTCCTCTTTGCAAATGTGCATAACATTGTGCTGGACTATGGTAAATAATCCAAAAGAAATGCAGTGAGGTGAGCTGGTAACCTGAAACAATGTTGAACAGTTTGTCGAACATGAATGTTTTTGAAAGGTAACAGATATATTGATTATTTTAGAGGGTTAAATACTTCAATAAATTTATAAAAAATGAAGAACAGCCTTCGGGACTATCTTTTTGTAAAACAATTAGCAACCTTAAGGCTGTGTTTTAAGGCTTTGAATGGTTTTCAAAGGTGCAATTTGTGCAAATTAGAGTAAAGTCAATGGATGCTTTTAGCCACTCGTTTGCTTCTTTCTTCTTCAGAACACATTTAAATGAGTCCACAATGCTCTGCGTTACAAACAGATTTAACTGACTGTTTAAAAGGCTTGTACAAAAAATAAAAACAAGTACAACTCTTCAATTTGAAATGTGCAGCTCCTTGTTTGCTGCATGATCATCTATGATTCAAAATCTTTCCAAACTGCAGTGAGGATAAAAAAAAGGAACAAAGCATAGGAAGCATGTTGTCAACTCAAAAAGGAAGTTTGAACCTGACCAGAATTAAATAAAAATCAGATAAGCAGATCTCCAAATGTCTGTGATATTTATTTGTTTTGCTTAGAGTCTGATGCAAGAATAGTAGATGAACAAAGGTGTTGACGTGAATAACAACGATGTTTTTATTAAAAGTGATGAATGTATGAATAACTGAAGAAACTTGGTCCATGTGCTCAGTTGGAGATCCAGGGAATAGTAACAAGAGAAAAGGCAAAGTTTAGAGGGGCTTGGGTAGACTTCATGCTAAGTATATTTTGAAAATAACTTTTTACTCTGAGGAGGTGTGGGTCATTCAGAGACAAACAGAGGCTAGTTAATGAATATTATGTGTTATGTCCTAATCATGTGAGGTGGGAGGACAGACAGGCAGGCACAGCTTCAGTTTTAGATTAAAGATGATTTTTCAAGCAATATGCGTTATTCTCTCATTTCATATGAATCAATTTTCTCAAAAAAAAAAAGATAATTGGAAAATTTAACAGGAGTGCTAATTTTGAAAAAGAAAATGTGTTTCTACTAATATTTTTATGAAAAACTCCACAAATGAGATCAGATAAGAATAACAACTGGTAGTGGACAACCTTTTATAGAAATAAAAACATAAGAAAAGTCGTTTGCTGGCTGACTTTCTAGATAACATCTTAATTCCTGAATTTCTCTCAGTTAATCCAGGCTTGCTCTGTTCCACTGGACTGATTTTAATATTCCGGTTACAATTTTAGATATTGACAAAACGTAAATGTTTCTGTTCGTTGTTTTGAGAAACATCAATGAGCCTTATGAAAGATTACTCAACATAAACGGCTCTAAATCAGGTAATATGTTCAGTGTATTCTACCTCAGTGATCTAACCAGGTTAAAAAGTAACACCTTTGTGAAAATGCTGCCATTTGGCTCAGCATAGCTGGCTGAGTCATTATACCTGCTTCCTAATATACGCCCCCGAGGATATATTCTGTCACAGCAAAGCCATTTTAAAGCATTATTTGTATGCCTATAATCTAGTATTTAAAGTGCAAGAAGGTGCACTTTAGAATGTAATGTATGTCAAAAACTAAGCAGACTTCCTGACTTGTCATCAGCAGGACAAAAGAAATGACTCTGTATGTTGTTATGAGATTGTAAGGATGGCTGTGAAAAACCTATTTACACTTCTATGAATTCAGCATTATGCAGAAATAAACAAATGGGGGAAAAAACACTTTTGTACCACTTTGTTATTGTGAAGGGTTTTTGTAAAGTTAAAATCAAATTTAAATTACTGTTAGTGTTAAAGTGCCCCTGTCAACCAGCATGACAAGATTTCTTAATGATAAAAGTCTTGTTTGTTGAATGATCATTTTTCATTACCCATATGCAAATACAAATTCCTGAGGTTTGATCCCGAAGATCACCGAACTCTTCACCAACTCAGAACCTACTGAGACAGAGAAACCAGGATCTCTGTATTCAACAGTTTCATGTAAAGTGAATGAAACTCATTAATGTGGGCTAGTATAGACATCCAGGGGTAAAAAACATTTGAGTTTAGTCTCCTGTAGTCAGACTGACAAGTCATTAGCATTCCTCCTGCAAGAGAATCCCCCCATCTTTCCCAACTTTGTTAAAGAATCAATCTAAAACGGGTGAGGCGCTGAGTACAGATAAGTACTTCACAGAAAGACACTTAAAAAAAAAAGAAAAAAAATCTAGCTATCCACTTAATCCACTTGAAAATGGGGAAACAGTGCAATCAAACTGTGGAGACAAAGCTATCTCAAAAGAACAAAAAAGTAGCAAGTCCAAAGGTAAAAGTGTTTGGCATAACAAGAAAATAGAGACTTTGTGAAATTGAAAAATATGATTGCGAAAGGGGGAAACATAAACAATTTAGGCGTGTAGTTGAAAAGGCATGCATGGAGACATAAAGAAAATTATAAAAGACAGACGAGGAAATACATGAGAGCATTTAGTTACACCATAGCAGCACAAGAACAATAAACCACAAAGAAAGAGGAGAAATTCATCAATCTGACAGAAGGACACTGTGACGGTGGGCTATATAGTTTAGTTTTTTATATTCTATTTGCATCTGCAATTGACTTTAACTATCCCCCTTGTTCAGGTAAGTTGGGTTCACAATGCTTCCACTTTGCATTTACATACCAAGGACAAGAAAATGACGAGGTCTGTGTACATTTAAAGAAAAGTCAGCATATTCTAAGAAGTTTCTGAAAGTCAAGGACAGAGAATCGTAATCACAAAGAAATTGCGAAAACTGAAATCTGCCAAAGTATTTAGCAAAAAAAAAAAAAAAAATCTGTCTACTGAATGATTGGTGACAAACTTTGAAAATCAGTCATTTTTCCTTCCACTTAAATAAAACACGACAGTGGAGAAAACCTGTACACTCTTTTTTGCCATGATAATCTTATTTCAGTTTATAAAGCAGATGTTTGTAATTCCATGGCATAAAATGAGCAATTGCTATGGTGCTAAAGACTTTTGAAACAAACAAACAAAAAACAGCAACAACAATCACCTAAATGACAGAAATGAAAAGAGAGCAGTCATGGAGGAATATATCAGATTGAGTAAAGCACTTTAAAAACTTTGCTAATGACACTGCATCATTTAGATGTATTGCAACTGTTGAACAAATGACTGGAAAACATAATACAATAATATACATACAGTATGTATGCTTTGACAAGCTGCCTGGAGGAAAGACGCCACATCACATCAATTGACTCTCAGATCTGTTTCATTTCTTTGCTTCAGTAGTTCTTCGCTCCTGCTTATGTGATCTTAGTGTACTTGTTTTTGTTGTTCTTGCCTTTCCTGTCTGTTCACTTTTCCCCAAAAAACTATTTAAACAAACTTTTGCCACTTTCTTATCTAACTTTGTTTTGTCTATTTAGGATTATTTATTGCCTCATTTTTATCGTTTATCTTAAGGGATATTGTCCTACTCTCTGCTGTAGCAGCGATTATTGTTTATTCTATTGAATCTAAGGTACTTTATCTAACTGCTTGTTTAGCATTTAAATGAAAACACTTTGCCTGCATTTTGAGTGTAGTTGGATTATTAGAAGGATTCATTTGTCCATTGAAGCATGTAACGTGAAGTTGAAAAGAAAACAGTCCAGGTTTCCAAAGTGTTGTTTTGCCAGACGGTAGATTGTGTGGAAGTGTTTATGACAGCTGTGACCTTCAACTAATGTTTAAAATTCATAACTGAATACATGGGCACTATTTAAAGCGAATGTTTAAAAAATAGCCATGCAAAATTGAGATTAAATATTGCAATGATAAATAAACTAGAATATTATCCTAGAGTGGGGTAATTAAGAGCAAGTTAAAAGGTAAAAGGGAGAATAGCGCACTAGGATCAAAAGAAATTTGCTATTTTCCTGGTGTTCTTGATAGGATTGTTAACCCTGGACTGAATCACTATACAGAGTACAGTATGTATCAATGGTATAAAACATTTTTCTGAATGGGCTTTGACAGAGTAGGTGCACTTGTTGTGTGAAGGGCACCAGATCGCTAATCTCTAAAGCACTAAAACACTAAAACACTAGCACTGCTTAGCTTGTGCATGTGAGGGAAAACATTAAATATTTTAAGACCCGGTTTAGGATTTTGTGCATTTGGAAGTTACAGCAGATTCCTAATATCAAGGCAAGAGGTTAAATTTTGAAAAAATAAAATAAAATACTTTGCTAATAAAGAAAGTCCTTGGTTTTGTTTTGGTATAGTTTTGAACAGAAAAGGTTCAGAGCTTAAGTGTATTAAAATGGAATATTTTAACATTCAGAAATAGACTCCTGCATTACGCATTTCCAATATTAAATGGACATAAATTTGAGACTTTAGATTTAGATAAAATACTTCAAAACTTTTAGTAAACTGATGACTATTTAGGATTTTGCAGCTTTGTAAGGACTGATTCATTTTCTTATTTCTTGAGCAAAAGGAACAACCAGGGTTTTAGTCTCCCATCAGTGATAACCAATTTTAAAAAAAATAAAACTAAGCCTTTTTTTATAAGCTCTTTAAAAATCATATCTAATTATTTAAGTCCATCATGTCATTTTTTTATTTAAGTTACTGACTCCAACAGATAAAAAAACAAACGAAAGCACTTTCTTTCACATTGCTCTGTATTTATGGGTCTTGTGAATCTGGTTAGTAATCGTTTACTTCACAGGTCTCACTTTAAGACTTACTAATTACAGTTTTTCTGACTAGCTTGTTCAATTCTTGCTGCAAATTTGCTAAGCAATGTTTTTCAACCTTCATGAAAAAAAAAATGTTGCTGACACGGTTTCTGTTCAGCATCTCACGTTGTGCTCTCACTCCTTCTCATGACAGATTAGGACAGTTTTCATAACATTCTTGCCAAGGCTTGCTGGGTTCATTAAGCTTGTCATTTCTAAATGCAGACATGTTAGGACTCTGCTCATTTTTAACACTAAATGCTGTTCAGGGGGACTGAAACAGTATTGCCTCTGCCATCAGGAGATATAGTGCTCATCTGATAATTGGGGGGAAAAAAACTAATTTGCATAAAATGTGCTTCAGCTCTATGTTGTGGGGGCAAGAAATCCCATTTTGATGATAAAAAATTGTAAACCACATTAAGCCATTTGAGAAACATATGGCTTTATAGTAGCTAATGAAGCCTAGGCGTAAATTCAAACTGGAAGGCTCCATTCGTCTCACCTGCCCAACCAAAGATGTCGTCACGCGCCTCGATTCCAACCTATCGGTGATGGTCTCCTCCTCCAATCATCAAGCGTCGCTCCCTTGATAAGGTTCAGCTGTTCATCGGCTTCCGCTCGTTGGCTGAGCTTCAACCATCCTCCCCCTCCACCTTCAGCTCGTGGTTTCTTCAATGTCCATTCGGTCTTCACCATCCTCTCCACCACCAGTGTCCAGGCCCAAGGGGGGAAGACGTCTCTAATCTTCATATATATCGGCTCATTCTCTCTCTCTCTCTGACAGCGGTTACCAGCCCAACGTCTTCCTCCTGGGTTCGAGTGCCAAACACTTTTATTTGTCAATTAAACTTTCTAATACCACCCTCTCTCTCTCTGTGTGTGTATGAGTCTTTCCAGACTTACCCCAACACTTCCTGATGCTAAAAGTTTAGGAATGAATTTTCTGGCTCCTGAGCTCCCACACATAATTGATCATAAACCAGATCATAAACCTATACAGCTGGATGAATGAGGCTATTGTGGTTATTATCCCAAACATGTCTTGTGAGTGTTTTAAACTCTGAAGTTAGTCTCACTTTTGACATGCTTGATGAAAGGTAAAGGGTAAAACACCAAGATTTGATGAGAAGAAAAAGTTTAACATTGAAATGCAGTGAGCGTACTGTCTCTTCTCAGTGATTATTTAAATATCCCACCACAAAGTTTATTTCAACTCAGTTTATTTGCATAGCACCAGTTGACAGGAAATGTAATCTCAAGGCACTTCACAAAAAAAGTAACTTCAGTTCAATCAGATACTTTCCAATTGATATCAGTTATCAATCAGTCTATTAAGATCAATTTATAATTCAAATTAGTTTAAAACGTTTTCTATCTGTGGAAACCCGGCAGATTGCATTGAGTCATTGACTTGCAGCATTCCTTCCCCCTGAACAAGCATGTAGCGTCCATAGAAAATGACTTGCATTTGTCTTTGACTTTACAACAATCACTCGTACTGAGCATGTAGTGACAGTGGAGAGGAAAAACTCAGCCAGCGCTCCCCCTCCTCTAAAGGTTGTTCACCCCTGCTTTCAGGAGTGAAAGTGGTAAAACTGATTGTCTTACCAGTAAAACATGAGCTTGTTCCTTGTTTCTCAGAAAACAGTCACATGAGTCTTCATACCACCATCAATAATCTGGGACAAAATGAAACTCCAGGATTGTTTTAAAAGGCTCCAGGCTGAAGAGGAGATGGGAAACATGTAAGGTCACAACTTCATTTGATACATAGATACATAGACATGGATACATAGGAAAAAAAAATAAAAAAAAATATATATATATATATATATATAAATCTGAGTTTAAGCTTAGTTATCTCAGAAAATGTGTCAAGCTTCTTGAGAGCAAGTTCAGATTAAAAAGAAAATCTGTGATGACATAGCAGTCCATTAATACTTTATTGGAGAGTTTAAACATTGTCTTTACAGAGAAGAACCCTAGAAAGTCCTAAGATAATATGTGTTTCTATATTATCTTTATCTCTCTTTTGTATCAAGATGTCACTTGCTCACATAACTAGGTGACATTTATGTCTCGGTAAATCCCACATCCTTAATAACTGTCAGGCTTTTTCTGTGAAGGCTTAGCTGCAAGGACCTTGATGTGGTCTCATGGGTCAATAACTGACAACAGACCAAACACTCTCATAGTGCGTCTAAGAAGCTGGAGCTCCATGAAAAGAGTAATAAAAGAAAATCCTAAAATATGTCATTTTGAAACTCTGGTCATGACTTTCACATTACATACACTGAAACATCCGAACACTTCTGATTTATAAACGTTTTGTAGGATCTATTCTGAAGGTGTGTTGTGCCCAAAAACCGAAAACTGCGTAAGCAAAAAAAAGAAGCAATTCCCTCTTTTCAAATTACAACTCCCCCTATTTGCTTGTGTACAACATTTCCGCCCTATCGCTAGTGCTCACTGTGAAGGAAGCATATATGCGATGTCGGGTCATCGACTCTCAACCTCGGTCATTAAGTAGGACAAACATCATAATCTTACCAGCATGTTCACCTCTGAAGTGCTAATCAGAAAGTACAAAAATTAGGCTTTGGAGTGGCTTAATCAAAGTCCTGACTTAAATCCTTTTGGAATGCTGTGCTATGCTCTTAAATTGATTCTACAGTGTGGTTGAAATAAAACTCTTCTGCAAAGAAGATTGGGAAAAAACTCCTCAAGAGTGAAATAAAAGTTACCTCAGCGCATGTTTGGAGTTGCTGTCACTAAAACTGACAAACCCAGTGACTAGGTTTAGAAAACAATTACTCTTTACACATAGAGACATGTAGGTTTGGATAGCTTTCTCACTCATTAAATATATCAATTGTTTGATATTGTTTGATCATCTGAAACATGCTAGCATAATAGGAAGGTAAAAACTGGAAAGTCTGGAAAGGAGAAAACACTTGACAGCACTTTATGTATTTCAAAACCTGTGATTATTACTACATCATTCTGCTGGCTGAAATACTAGAAGAAAAAAACATTTGGTAATAAAACTTTTTGGAGACAGGGCCAAAATTCACTCTTATCACCATCAATACAGAATAAATCTAATATAGAATTTAGCACCACAGTACAATCTGTTTTCTCACCTCCTCCATCTTCTACACATTAGTAAGGAATGCAACAAATGTTTTGGCAGTGGCCAAATTCATTTAGGAAATGGAGAAATGTTTGATTTAGTAACTAGAGACAGCTACAGTCTAGTTCACGTCAGAATGTTCTGTATCAACAAACTTTCTCTGATACTCTCGCTTTACAAAATCCTGATGCATAACTAACTAAAAGCTGCCAGATATAACTTTTTTTTTTTTTTTACAAAATCCTGTCTGTTTCTGGTGGTCAGGTGCAATGCTGTAATGTCTCGCCTGGGAACTGGGAAGAGTAAAGTGCAAAAGCAGAAAAAAATGGAGCACATTAAATAGAAGTGAGAAGTGAATACAGAGAAGAGATGACCAATTTCTCAGAGAATGTGATTAGAACTTTGCTCTGCTACTTGCGAGCCCTTCTTCAGTCTCCCAGTTTCACTCTGAGCCCAATTAGGAACCCACCCCACTGCTCAAACACCGTCCTCAAGATTCTGACCTGATGGATTGTGTTAAGATTTAGATTGATACTCTGCCAATGTCGTGGGACTCTTTCAGTGCTTCTGCTCTGTAGCAGAAAAGAATAGAAATCTGCAAACTCTTGTCAAATTCAGCTCTGGAGTCAGAGAATTTACAAGGCACGAAATGCATTAAATCAATCAAGTTTGTTGCAAATTATTTCTTGTCTTGCAATGTTTCCTCCCTCAAACACTTTTTGAAAAAGTTTGAAAGCACTACTGAGATGTTTGACACTTTTAACTTGTTTTTAGCATATATTTGATTCTTCACAGACGTTACGAATGACAGGTGAAGCTGATTCATCCTTAATAGTTTATTTTTAACTTTTCTCAATATGGAAAGTGTCATTTAGGAAGAGTTGCTGTTTATTATAAATATATCAGTTGAACAATAAGAAATACCTCCAGTGAATAAAATCAGCAATTATTAGATTATTTCATTAATATTTAGAATTTTGTCCAGCATTTAATGAAGAATGCAGCAGAGCTTCTCACATTTCTGTATGGTATGTTTTAGCTTATGTACATTGTTGCATAAAGAAAAGAATACAAAGATATGCCGAACGTTTGGCAAAACAACATCTGGACTTTTTGGGAAAAGTTTTGTGGGCACATTAGATAAAAAATGAAACTCTTTAACAGGAGCAGTGTGTCTCCTATAACATCTGGCATTAAATCATACAACATTTAATAAAAAAAACATTAAACTGATTACAAGCCAGTGTTACCATGATGCTCTTAGGCTCCTTTAGGGCTCAGGTGACATGCTGTAATTGATAGAATCATTAAAAGTACTGGAGGTGACCTTATGGCATACCATAAAAGTTATGCATGTAAGTCATGCAACACAGTTAAACTAAAACAACGCAACAAAGAGGCACAAGCAGGTGTCACGTTATTGGACAATTATATTTTCAGATATTTTTTTTTTTGTCTCTCAGTAAATTAAATCACCATTTGAAAACCAGTGTTTGTGTTTACTGAGTGTATCTGAGCCAAATACTTGAATTAGTATAATTATAAGTATCTAATTGTGAAGAAAAAAGCCAAAAGAAACATGAAAGGGTGCAAATACTATTTTCATCACACTGTAAACACTTTCGAAGCTGTCTATCTCTAGAGTAAGGAACAAATAAAGCAATTCTGCTGTAGAGAAATTGAAGAACAACGACATTCAACAAATAAACACAGCTGCATTGCAAGCAATAAAGCTGCACTCACCACTACATTACCAACCACCGCAAGACAGAAGTGCTACTCTGAGCCTACGGTCGTATACTGTTAGAGCCTGACCTTTTCGAAAGGAGTATTAAAAGCATTATTCTGAAGTGTCACATTATCTATCCTCTTGTGCAGCTTCAGACCTTTTCCCTAAACAGACACTGGGTTATGTAATGGGGAAGGACCAGTGCAAAAGCTTTTAACATTGACTGGGATCATTAAAAAAAAATCTTGCGAATGGCAACAACTTAATGCGAGGCTGGCAAAGTTATCACAAAGTAATGCAAAAATATCACGCAATTGGAAAATGCATTTTGCCATACAGAAATTGCTGAGAAGAGTTGAGCAGCACTTTATTGTTGCCTTTTTTACACAAGAAATGCCTTGTATTGTATTTATTAAACTCTTGGCTTCTTCCACAATCTAACTCTCTGTACAGATTCCGCATTCGACAGTATTGAAGATGCTGTCCTGCTAGCTGCCGGTTGCTGCGCTCGCGTCAGTATACAGGGTCACAAACATCACTTTTCTTGCAGTGTGTGGTCAGTATATTTCTGTTCCCTGGTGCAGTTTCCTGACAAAATTACTCTTGTTGTCATCTTTTACTTTTTTAAAATCTGTCTGCTCCCTAAATTAGTTTCTCAAACATCATAAAGCTTTGCTGCTTTTTCTTTTTTTAAAAAAAACGATTTCACCTGCTTTAGTTTTTTGTTTGTTTGTTTCTGAGTACCCTAATATGAATTAATTTCTCAGAATCTCATATTGCATTTATTCCTTATTGGATCAGAAAGTTGAGAACAAAAATAGGGAAAAAATCAGATCAGATATAAATGCAATTAATTACAATTACATAAGCAAACATGATGGCAAAGAGATACTAACGTTTAGCCAGATCAAGATGTAAAGATTCGAAACACACACTTAACTTTTTTTGTATTATTTTCTCTTTTCTTATGCAAAATATCAGCAAGACCTTTTGCAAAACCTATAAAGTGAGCAGTCTGAGCATTTTAACACAGCTCACAGTGATGTTCTTCAGAGTCTGTGCTGAACATTGTTTGAAAGCTATAAGCCTTTTTTAAAGTGTCTAAAATTACTTAATTATTGTTACCTAAATGTACAGAGTTAACAAAAGCCTTTATCCTACTCAGACTCCCAGCAGTTTCTCTTGACTTGTCTCACAGCATGAAATGTACTGTGGGGATGAGGGAAAAAATACTGTCTGGAGACTAAAGGCAGAAGGAAAACAGATGATTGACATAACAAAGGCTTTCGTATGGACCCCATGTTTCATGCTGCAGCCTCTTACTTCATTCACAGCAGACTGCCAACTCTTCCATCCTTGTTTCTTCACCCCGCCTTTGATATTCTGCTCAGAAGACCCAGCGATGCAGAGTGCAACATCATAAATGTTGTAAAGAAAAGTATCACAGCCAGGTCATGTGTCATTTCAGCATGCAGCATTTAAAACTGTATTTGGGACTCATAGGGTCCAGAAAGAGGAGGTGTGAGCGCTGCAGCTAAAAAAGCAAGAAGAAAGAAGCTTTAGTGAGCCTTTAACTGGAGCCCTGAGGGCTTAAGGGGAACTGACGCCTGGAACTGAATTGCCAACGTTCTAATGTTTCCTTAATACGATCAGAAATTCAATCAGAAGCATGGCCAGCACTGCGGCAGCAGCAACAACAGAGGCGTCAACAACAAGGCTGTTGATAGACAGAAGAAAAATTACCAGAAAATGATTGTACTTCTATTACACCTTCAGTAAGTCGTAAAGAGTAGTCGCTTAATCTAACTAATATTATAGGCTTATATTCAATACACTAGAATATTATTGACAAGTTAAATGTTTCATTATCTCAGTTCACTAAATGAAACACATTATATAGATTAAATACATTTGTTACATAGTGTTTACATTTGTTAATTTTGATGATTTTTCACTAATAAAATTATTTAATCTTTAAAATTACAGTATTAAATCAGACCATTACAAATATATATACAGAAATGTTGACTTAATGCAAAGTATTTTTAATACTATATCAAAGTCTTTTACTTTCAAAATGTACTGTTAATGCAACAGAATGCATTTTCTAATTGAATGAATATGACTATACAATATATGTGTGTGGCCTGTCTGGTTTTGTCAGTATAAACTGCTTTTAGTTATCACTCACATGGTACTGGTGGTTATACTAAACCACCTGTATTATGGTACTTTGTACTTCCATTTGGTTCTGCTTCTTGAACAGGTGCAAATGCTAAGAAAGTCTGACAAATCTATTGTCAGAAAATCTGACAATAAGTTAATGTTTTTGGTGCTTGTAAAATTATCTGTTTCAAAAACTTCCCAAATAAAAATGTCGCAGTCGGTTAGCTGGTTTAACCACTGTATGCACTGTGCAATGGCTGCTGGAAAAGACAAGTGTTTTGTTGTCGACTTGCCACTCAGAAACTGCTTGCTGCATCCTTGATAGTTGTGCAGAGGGTTGTAATTTTTCTGTTTCTGAGTCAAAGCATACCACCTTGCGCCAGCACTGCATCACAGACTAAAACCAATTTACTGAGAATATTTTGGTAATTTTTTGATGAAATGTTGACATTTTATAATTTTTTCATTTTAGCTTTATATGTTATATAACATAAAGATCGAAATATTTTTAGCGGCCTGCCATAGTAAAGCATAGGAAAGCATTGAAATGCCTTGCGAACTAGCATGTTGTCTTACATTGACTTCCTCCATTCAGTGTGCTAAACATGGCTAATAAATAATAATAAAAAAAAGCTAAACAGCTTATTTTAAGGAAAAGTTGGGAGTCAACGCACTGCTAATGTTTGTGCTAACGGTAATGCACTGCTCTCTGATTTTTACTTCTGCAAAAGTAAAAATCAGATGTTTACTTTGTGGCACTAGAAAACACGCTCATATCTTAGCAACAGATTACCAACAAATATTTTTATTGTTCAAAAAGCATAAGATTTCTTATGCTCTTTTGAAATATTACTTATCTTCAGGCTGCGTTCACACTGCAGCCTGAAGTGACCCAATTCCGATTTTCTTTTTTTTTGCCGTGGCCGTTCACACGTCCAAATGTATGCGACCTCTGTGTTCTCCAGTATGAATGGGCAAACGAGCCGAAAGTGTTCTGCGTGCGTAGGAGAGGGTGCAATAACATAAAAACTGCCATGTTGTAAAACTCAGATTTTCACTTTTGTGTTGAATGTCCAATTTATAATATATTTACCACTAAAGACAATACAAAGAAAAAAAGATTCACTTTTTGTCAAATTCACCAACTCCACAATTCTTGTTAAGTAGTAGCTATAGGGTAAGTAGCATTTTGAAAAATCAGGAAGTAAACATTTGGTTTACTTTGTTGCAGCAGTATTTAAAAAAAAAAAAAGTTTTATAAACAATTATTAATTTGGTTTTAAGAGATTAGTGTTTTGTTTTTTTTGTTTTTTTCTGGTAACGAACTGCCATGAAGTATAAAGCAGATTTTTACTTTTGTGTTTAATGTCTGTTTTATAATATATTTACCACCAATGACAAAAAAAAAAAAAAAAAAACTTTTCTGCAAAACTCACCAACTGCACAGTTCAGTTCTTGTTAAGTAGTAAGTGATATAAGGCAAGTAGTATTCAAAAGAGCAGAAGAAATCTTATGTTTTTTGAACAATAACAATATCTGTTGCTAAGAGACGAGAGCGTTTTCCGATAACCAAGTGTCACGAAGTAAACATCTGATTTTTTTTTTTCCAGAAGTAAACATCAGAGGGGAGTGCATTATTATTAGCACAAACATTGCTAATGCAGTGCCCACATGAGCAGCAACCTTTTCCCCAAAATAAGCTTTTAGCTGTTTTGTTTATTTATTAGCCATGTTTAGCACACTGAATGGAGTAAATCCATGTTGCTCAACATGCTGGTGACTCTCCACTTGCTATTGAGTACATTTCAGCTTACTTTAGCATTGATGCTAATTTTTAAGCATCAGAACGCTGGGTTCCAACCGATGGGCACACTTTGGCAGGCCCACTTTAAATTTCTTAAGAAGTTGTCTAGTATGTACTCCTATTATTGTTTCAAATTGCAGATAATGTTTTTCCTTAAAAAAAATAATTTAATCTAGGATCATTGATATGTTTGTTATTCTAGATAATATTTGGGAAAGTATTCTGCTATTTTTATGAGAAACTATCGTTTCTATATCAATTCTTGAAGTTGGGTATTGATCAGAATAGAAAATTTAATTGGCATTTAATGGAAAACTCATGTTCATACTTCTGTGTAAAATACTGTAAAATCACATTATCTTAAATGCTGGCACCTCTCTTAGCATAGGGATACGTAAATACATGCTGGCTCTTATTGATAATGTCTTTAAGGCTGTACTGAATATATTGAAAATGTGTCACTCCAAACAGCTTTCAGTGATTTATTGCAGCAGCTTTTGTTTCCGTTGCATCGACCTAACCTCATTCTCACTTGCAGAACCCCTGGGGGGCCACTTTGGGGTTTATACACATCCAAATAATTAAACCTGGAAGCTGCGAACTCCACATACAGGTCATTAGTTTGCCATAAAACAACTCAACTGCAGCAAAACAAAGGCAGCTACATTAATCAAACAAAGACTACCAAGCATTAAAATGTTTAAGTTATAATTTAGCTTGTATTGACACATACAACCAACAGTGACATTTGTGTGGCACTTAACTATGTATTTTATTTTCGTTTATTGGAGATCTTTTGCTATTTTTTGTAACATACACTTCATGAAAAGTCAAGTAGAGGAGCAGTGTAGCATGCATCACTTTTCCATTGCAGGCATATATTCACAGATAATGTGTTATGAAAACTATGTACAATACAGAAAATGAAAATAATAATACATGCATCTCAATAAATAAAATATTATCAAAAGATTAATTCTGTCAAAATATAAATTCAAAAAGTGAGACTCAATTATAGTCATTACAAAAAAAGAGTAATATAACTCCAACATTTATTTCTGTTAAGATGATTATGGCTTACAGCTGATGAAAAACCAACATTTTGTTCTACAAAATATTGAAGATTGACCTTATAGTATTCTATCCTAGCAAACAGAGGGAAAGTTGAGTAGAAGACCTTTCAGAGTCAGCGTCTAACCAAGTTGGTTATAATAATAATAATAATAATTAAAATGAACAGAAGAAAATATATTACTCAGCATGTAATGAATTTGAGTTTCACTTTTAGAATAGAATTAATGAAAGAAATTAATTTCTCAATGATATTCTGATTCATTAAGATACAATATTAGATTATTTATAAGATGCAAAATTGCAAATATTGGCATCGTCACATTGTACAGTAAGTAAATCTTCCCTTCCCTACACATTCCCAACCCGTAAGAGATTTCAAGAGTAAGATTGGATGCATCGATATCAACACTGCAATGAACACTGACGTCGTAGCTTTTCCATCATGGAAACATGGAGTACGCACATAGTAAATAGCAGTATGCTACTTGCATGTGTGCGGTGTACACAGATGGCTCCTTACATAACACTCACAATGATTTTAGAGAATAGAGTTAGTTTTTTTTTCTCCATAAACGGATCATTGTTACAGACTTTTCTTGTTTTACATTCAGTTATCTGGAGAACAGGACTCCACAAACAACTCACACACACATAGTCAACGCGCCTTCCAAAAAGACACTGCCAGTTTTTTAGTAACTTTTCAGTCTTTTTTTTTTTCCCCAATGTGGTGCATTTTCCTTTCACAGGATGAGGTAATTGCCAGACCCTTTATTTGTGCCCTTTCCCTCAGTCTGATCTGTAAGGGATGCAGCAGCTTAGCAGTGCAGGATTTTAATGAACGCCTTCCTGAACTCGATATTAAAGGTGGTGTATATGATGGGATTTACAGCACTGTTCACGTAGCCCAGCCAAGTGAAAGCGTTGTACATCTCAGCGGGAACTTTGCATTTGGTGCAGTGGGTGTTCAAGATATGGGTGATGAAAAATGGCAGCCAACATATGATGAATACACCTGAGGAGATAGTAAGAGAGAAACAATGTAAGTGAGAGAGAAAACAAAGTCAAGCCCTTGCTGTATATTAGACCTAAATATGGGTTTACAAACAAAAGTTGCTCTCAGAGCCCAGATATTCTTACTGTTCCTTGCATCAGTTAGATTTTTTTTCTTTTCCTTTTTGTATTATTCTACAACATGCTCACCCAGGCAGCCAATTACATGTTGGAGACTTAGACAAAAATGTAGAACAGCTCAGTGACAGAATGTCCTGTTGCTAATTAGAACCTAAATAACAATTTAGCTGTCAGTTTCAAGCTGTGTTCCCTAAGGGGTTTGATTAGAACTGCTTGATTCTAAAAGAACATGTAGTCACCATTATTTTTGCTTAATAATGAAATCATGACGACTCATCAAAATAATGTTATGCTTCAAGATCACTAAACCACCTCAAATATGAAGTTTAACAAGATACCTTTTAGTCAAAGGTGCATTGAATACTTGGATAAGTGAAGATAACTGATAAATCTTTTTTTCAAATTCAATAGTGAAATTAGCAGTTGTGCCGTTCCACAATCTGAATTTTAAAATGCTGTCATAATTTAAAAAACTTATGTAAAATGGAAAATAAATAATATGATTGAAATAAGTAAACATGACTTACTTATTTCAATCAAACAAACAAATTTGCTCTAAATTTAGTTTAATTAGTGAAGAATCCTGCATTTTAATTAAATGAATCTGCATTCACAGACACTTTTAATCTATTGGGCTTGCTATGTCACTTCATCATGTCCAGGTAAATTTCTTCAAGAAGGCTTCCCAGAGGTCTAGAAGGATGTTTAAGGACATTTTAAAACTTTTAGCCAAGTGCATTGTAAGGTGAGTCTGCTCTACTTCATACCAAAGGTGTTCAATCAGGTTGTGGTCAGGACTTTGTGAAGGCCAGTTAAGTGCAGTCTAAACTGGGACATCCATGTCTTTATGTACATTGTTTGCAGACATGTTGTTATGGAAATGGGCCATCTCTAAACTGTTCCTTCAAAGTTGAACAACTAGTGATTTACATTTAAACTGTCCAAAATGTCAAGGTACGCTCCACATTATAACCTGCCCTGCACCAAAGTTCAGACAAGGGGCAGCGTAACTACCCAATAAACCCAATAAACTTGACCAATGGATTACCAGACAGACAGCTATGATTTGTCCAATTACTCCCCTGCCTGAAGGACACCTGGGTTTTCAAGGTCTGTAGATATCGGCTACTGAAAGTTTGTACTTCTTTCATGCTCCTCTTTTCTTTCACTGAGGCTGTGTTCACACTGCAGCCTGAAGTGACCCAATTCCGATTTGATTGACGTAATGCGACCTGTATCTGATCTTTTCATGACAGTCTGAACAACACAGGTCGGATTCTTTTAGAATGCGATCCATATCCGATACGTATCCGATTCAAATGCGACCTAACAACCAGGTCCCATTCATCTGACCTGATCGTCACTGATTCTCGACAAATGTCACTGTTCTGCGTCCTGATACGCGCAAGAGGGAGAAATACAACAACCATAATGAGGATCAAGTTGTTAAAATGCTGCTCTGGTCGGACAACAACTTCAAATATGTAAACTATGCTCCACTGTTGGCCTCCATGTTTGCGTCTGCAAACACTGACCACTTCTTCTTTTTATGGCGGTTGGAAAAACACTGAGAACGCTGACGTTATTGCGCCCTCTACTGTGCATGAGGGACACTTTCAGGTCATTTGCCCGTTCACACTGGAGGTCACATACAGGTCGCATATATTTGGAAGTGTGAACAGCCACGACAAAAAAAAATACAATTTGACAGAAAATCGGAATTGGGTCATTTCAGCTACTGAGCAGGCAACAGACACAGCTAAATTTCTGGAACTTAACAGTGTTATGTCTGAAAGATCATGAGAAGCAAGAAGTTGATTAGAAACATAAAAACGTAATGTCTTTCAATCAAACAATGCACCGCTCTTTAGTGTGGAAGAGATTATTATGGGAAGAAGAATCAAAGTTAGTATCATGAGGTATTAAAAATGAAATAGGAGGGGGAATTTCCGACAAGGCTTGTCATTCAGGCTGTCACAGTTGGGTAGTAAGACACCTGTGGAGCTTCATGCAACACTGCAAGATGTGTTTTATCCCTTTGACGAGCCAAACTGTCTGTTATGGAACTTGGTGGTGTGAGAAATGCTGGCAGTGTTTCAGAAATCTCAGTTAAAGTTAAACAGTCTCTCCGTACAGAGGCTATTGTTGGTAAGCTCAACCATGCTAATTACGCTTAACACTAATATAAAATGCTAAAGAGTGATTTGTTTTGAAAAATCTATGTAACTGCAGAGCTGTACAAACTGATTTCTCACACATACAGTAAGACTCTTGTTGGATCTAATCTAATTAACAACTGATCATGACAGCAAGGCTGCTTAACATTAGATTCAATAACCTTAACAAAAATATTTAACAATAAAACAGAAAGCTGTAAACAAGAGCTGTTTCCTCTAAAATGGACACGATTGTTATTAATTTGTGCTCACTGCTGAAAACTCTGATAGCCCTACACAAAAACTGAGAATGTTAGCCCAAAATAAACAAAAAAAATAAAAGAAACATTAAGTAGATGAAGCGTACCGAGGACAATGGCTAACATCTGAGTGGCTTTCTTCTCTTTTTGTTGGGAGATCTTCCTCTTGCTCATGTTTTTGACAGAGGTTTGAGTCTTGCCATTAGGTAGCGCCTGTGTCTGGAAGGCTTTGGCTACAACTGGTGCTGGGTCAGCCAGGGCCTCCTTGGGCTCGCCGTTTTTTTCTGCTTTGTGGCCGTCCTCAGGGGGTGTGGGAGGCGTGGAGGTGGGGCTAGCATTGGCCTTGTTGGGCATTAGCTGCTGGTGACTAGTGGCCGGAGTGTCTCCAAGGGCATTGTGTGTCTGATGTCTTTGCCTCTGGCTGCTGCCGCTGTTGTTCAGCTCATCCAGCTCCAAGTCATCCCCGTCAGTGGCAGCTTCTTTGATGAAAATCTGAAGTTCAAAACAAGCAAAGCAGGACGTCATTTATCATTTGAAGAAAAGGGTAACATTAAAAATAATATATAAAAAATATATACTGCTTTGTACAAAGGTGTGGTGTCATTTCTTCATATTTTTCGTCCAAGAATCCAGCCTTTTTTGACACATTATGAAATTAGCCTTGAGCAATATTTCATGGAGCTTTTTGGGGTCGCTGGCCCATGGCCAGGGTAGCCATCTAGTGCAAGGATAGCTTTCAAAAGGCATAATTAAGGGAAAAGTTTGGATTTCTAGAATTTATTTCTTCATATCTTGTTTAAAAAAAAAAGGGTGTTTGAGATGATGATTTAGGGCTGCACAGTGGCGCAGTTGGTAGCACTGTTGCCTTGCAGCAAGAAGGTCCTGGGTTTGATTCCCGGCCCAGGTTCTTTCTGCACGGAGTTTGCATGTTCTCCCTGTGCATGCGTGGGTTTTCTCCGGGTACTCCGGCTTCCTCCCACAGTCCAAAAACATGACTGTTAGGTAAATTGGTCTCTCTAAATTCTCCCTAGGTGTGAGTGTGTGTGTGCATGGCTGTTTGTCCTGTCTGTTTCTGTGTTGCCCTGCGACAGGCTGGCGAACTGTTCAGGATGAACCCCGCCTCTCGCCCGGAACGTAGCTGGAGATAGACACCAGCACCTGCCGACCCCAGCAGGGACATGGATGAACAGAAAATAGATGGATGGATGGAGATGATGATTTAAATATAAAGTCTAGTCAAGTTTATATGCATATCACATTTTATCAGAGAGGTGCTTCAAAGTGCTTTACACAATAAAAACAAAAGATAATAATCAAATATGTTGACAACAGCAAAAAAGCAACAAACATTACATTTAGACAAATGATATCTAAATAACCATTATCAAATACTGGAATGAAGGCAAGAAGGAATCAATAACGTAGTTGTTATGAATCGGAGGCAGTTCTAAAGAATTGGGTTTTTGGGTTATTTTTAAAAGTTTTGTATAATAGTGAGCACACTTTGTCTGTGCCCACTAGGTTTGCAAATGTTTGTTGACATAATTGACAATATTGACCACAGATAATTGGTGGGTAATGTTTGCAATGCACTGGAAGCTGTTAACACAATGTTGTCTTTATATAGAGTCAGTAGGTTCAGTGACAGGTATGCAAATTAAAAATACAACAGGTAGGCCTTTAGAAAGTAGAGTTGGATTTAAAAAAAGCTGACTAATTAGAAACATATTGATGAATTGGTGGACTCTCTCAACAGCATTAGTTGCAAGTCTAGTGCTTTTTCAAAAAGAAGAAACTTGAACAGAAATGAGACTCAAACAATTTAAAAAAGTGACAGAAAAAGAGAAGATACCACTCTTTTCTTGTTGGCAGGTAAGCTTCCATTGGACTTCACAATCATGGTGCACAGCCTTACATCTTCTGGATGAGTGCACTTATCCTGCAACAGAAACAGCTGTGTGAGGCCAGGAGAGGGTACGATGTCAAAACCCCGACTAAAGGGGTTATCTAAGTACAGACAGACAAATAATAATAGTTGTGAGGTCAGATATGATGAGATTTTGTAGTTTTTTGGGGGGTGAGTGGAAAAGGGAGGGTGTTGTTTCGCAATAATAGGATCTTTCAAATAAGCTGTTTAATGAATATTATTTTATCTAGAAATAAAATGTTAATTAACCTTTTATTATATCTTATATGCATATATGTTATCTGTATTTGATTGGCAGACCAGTATGAGGCTGCGCAAAATAATAATCTGATTAAAAGTTTGGTTTGAAACAAAAGTTTCTGCAAGTTTCTTCATGTTGAGATAATTAATAGCTACTAAATGAAACGGTCCTCTAAGGTACATTACATTTAATGCATTTTAATAACTAACCAAGAAATGTAGCAGCTAATGCACATTTAATGTTGCATCCTCATCTGCATAAAATACTATCAACTGTAGTACAACTATTGCTGAAAATTCAAGTTCAATGTAAAAAAAGAAAATCTATCTGGTTCCGCTTCATGTTTTTTTTTAATATATATTTTGTTTTTATATTTTTTTGTCTTATTTAGCTAAATGCCAACTGTAGACACAGCCCGTTTTAAAACTGTCAGGTGTAATTGAGCTGAAAAGATTGACTTGCAGAGGCATATAAATTTCAAACACAGGATATTGTCTGTACCCACATGTTTACATTAAATAATGTGTGGAGAAACTGTTATTTTAAAGAGGTAAAATATCACATAAAATAAAGAGTTCTCACATAACAAAGAGGTAACTCATTTATATTGAATCAATAAAGCTGCCAAGCTGTAAACAGGGGCCATAATTTTGAAGCTGCTCACCCTCAGTGAAGTTGCTACATCGGTGTCAGCAGGCTGACACACACGCCGCTTTGGCTTTGTGTTCACACGTTTTCTGCGCTTCCTCAGGACCACATAAATTTGCACATAAACCAGCAGAGTAATGATGAAGGGTACATAGAAGGACACGATGGAGGAGTACACCACGAAGGCAGGGTTGGCGATGACACAGAGAGAAGCATCCCGGGTTGCTGTGGAGATAAGCACAACATGAATGGAAAACTTCATTCTGCATGTTCTGAATAGAGGAAGACATTTGCTTAAACTGGGGGTTGTTTTGGTTTTGAAAATCTAATTACTTTTTAAACACTTGTCTCACTCACTGCAAAGATGCTACAGCTTAAAATTGTTGAAGCTTGGAGCTTAGTTGTTGCTCAAAGCAATGGACAGACCAAGCACATAGACAGGTTGTTTCCCTAAATTTTCTCAGAAAACTGGACGTAGGTTTTAGGTTTGTATTGCATCAAGCTTGCTGCCACTGCTGAATTGCCAATTTCACTGTCGTCCAGGGTTTTGCCAGCAAAATGGTTCCAAGAGTCCAGCATGTGTTAACAGAGTTACATAATTATCTATAGTTAGGATTCAGTAATGGATGTGAGAATAAAAGTGCTAAACATTCAGCACTTTCAGACTTATTGTAAACAACTTAACATTTAGCCTGGTGAAACGAAGGTTTGACTGACTGCAACTAAATATTACCCAACCTGAAGGACGAAGGCTTATACGACATAAGGTGAATCTTGCAAGTAAAAGCTTGTTAAAAAATTGCATCAGTGTTTCTATAAATGGCTGCAAGCACTGACATTAGTTTGTAGAGTGAAAATGTTTATACCTGAAGCCATGTAGAACTATTGCTGCCTCCGTAAAAGTAAGACAAAGACACAAAATACATGACAGTGACCGTAGAGAAGATTTGTATTCAACTCCCTCTTACCTGTGTTATTGAGGCCAAACAGCAGGGGACATGATATAGCAAAGGAGAGAACCCAGACAACAGAGATCATTACGGTGACTCGTCTCCTGGAGCTGTAGCGCGTGTTGTACAGCATCGGCATTGCCACTGCTGTGTATCTAAGATGAAAGCAAAGTAAAAAAAAACACCATGTTATTTTGTAGCCAGACACCTTTTTACAGTACAACAACATTAGTAGCCTGTGGGGAAAGTTAGTTGCAGTCAGCTACTTTGCTGCAAAAGAAAGTATGCATATGCACTACCACAACAAGCCCCCTTTTTTTATTTCCATATAGAAAAACAAAATGTTTGTACACACACTTACATGACCTTTCTCTTCCTCTTATCCTTTATTGTAAGTCCTCCAAGGTAAAACTGAAACTGAAGTTAAATTTCTTGCTTCTTGTTATGTAATCTGAAATTCTTTGTATTCATTCTTTTATTATGTTCATCCTTCTGGTACCTGCTTGTTTTTTTTTTACTTGGGATTTTTTTTGCCTGAAGCGCAGTAGAGAACATGAAGTCCACAAGTGGGTTAAACTTAAAATGTTGCCTGTCATTTGTGATCAGATCCTTTTGGATGTCGGACTGGCCCTTTGGAAACAGTCTTGTGCTGCAGGCTTCAGTTCACATCAGAATGAGAAACTGTAAAGCACAAATTTGTTTTTTCATGTCGGAAGAAAGACCTTATCATTTAACCTTGCCCCGTTATTTGACCTTATTAGTGCACTTGTTGTAAATATCAGGAGATGAACAGCATTTTAGTATTTGTCATTCATTGATTTGTTTACCAGATAGAGTCCTCATGCATAAAGTCAAGAAGCTTGGGCTTTTTGGAGACTAAATACCATTGATATGATACATAAAATAAAAGGATGCTGTTACATAAAATAAATAAATGCTTCCTACTTTCATAGATACACAATGAAATAAAAATGGAACAATATAACAATGTTTCATACCATTAGAAATTTAATAAAACAAAAATAAAACCTTTTAAAATATATTCCTGTTAATATGAAATAAATAGTTTTATTGATTAATTGATCATACCATAAACAATATAGTAAGATAATACACTTTTTAAGATTATGCACACTTAATCAAATGAAAGGAGAAATATAGCTTCAATATTACTTCTCAGCCAACAGGTCAGACCACATTCCATCTAAAGATGGTAAAGAAAAGAGTCCAGTAAATGAGTCTATTCATTTATCCAGCAAATTCAGACCCATCATTTATTAACTCAAACATAAAATAATATGAGTGCTTTAAAAGCATCAATATCGGCTCCTTTCTGACTGCATGTGGGAGTTTATAAAATGACAGGGTTTTCACTAATCCCATGCAGACATACACCCATCTGGAACCCTGACACCTACAAAATAATCTGATCAGCTTCCCAAATTAGAGGTGTAAAGAATAGATTTTATCCAATTTAGCAATAATAATTATGCAACATGAGATTGACAAGAATACATTCTTACAATAGCAATGAATTAAATCTAGAATAAAAAAATACATTTAGGCTCAATAAAGTTGGGTTGTTATTGCTAACAAATGTATTATACTGTAGTTCCTTAATCTCTTATTTTTGGGAATTCTGTTTGGTTTTTAAAAGCAATGTTATTTAAGCATTATTTAAATGCTTAAATGACATTTAAGCATTTAAATGTTATTAAATGCTTATGTGTAACATCAAAACTACATTAGGTTTTCACTGATGTGACACATAAGTTGAAATTTAAGGTTAATTTTTAACATATATCAGGTGACATGAGAAGGAAAGCTTCATGATATGGTTTTTAAAGTACTTTTTTTGTTGGTAATTGCCTTTCATTGTATCAACTTAAATACTTTTAGCACACATTCCCGTCCCCCACTCTTCCCCTGACATGTTAAAATGGCACATGTCCTGTACTTGTACAGCGCTTCATCTAGCCCAGAGGACTCCAAAGCTCGTTACACAACATTCAGTCATTCAACCGTTTACACACACATTCACACGCTACTACACTGTAGTCACAGCTACCCTGTAGCATTTTGACATGAGCAGCCATTTAATACTTGACTCTATACATTTATAACATAACATTCTTTAATTAAAGATCAGCACGCTCTTTGAGAATTTGTGGCTGCTTGTTTGTTTTTTAATTTAATCTATGACTGATAAGAAAAAAGATATATTTGTCTACAGTAAGGGACATTTTGTAGATTTATACTAATATAATATATATACAAAGATTTTAAAGGCAAACAAGATTAGGAATATTTCCCCGTAATGCAAAGAAGAAAAGGCTGAATGCCTCTTAGAATATTTTTGAGTGTGTATACAATTTAAAAAGAAAAAATCATTTATAAATTAACCTGTACTGAATTTTTTCTTCTGAAAGTACAGTATTAAGTCATAAATTTGTCCTATCTATATTGTAGCAACAGAAAAAAGGATAAAAACACCACTAAAAAATTAATTAGTCTTATCATGAATCATACTTTCTGTGTGTGTGTCCTCTTATCGCCTCCTACATTAACACAGTTTCATCTTCTGTTTATAAATAAGTGACTGGTCATTGTTAGAAAGCAAAGACTCAATTCCCCACTAATGTCCTCATCCTTTTTATGATTGCATTCACAGAAGATTTAGCAGCAAACAGTGTTTCGGTGAACACGTCTCATTGCTCCCCAGAGCTGCTAAACTGATAAAAGCACATCTATTTATCCCGAGCTATTATCTGGGCTTTCACAAATCAGTCTCATATGGGTGGAAACAGAAATATACTGAAGGAAGGAGAGGAAACTTTAGATCAACTCACACTCATCCCACTTCTTCTTCTGTGTATTCACAAATAAGCAGCAAGCTTACGCAGTTCAGTGGAATACCATCGACATGTAAATTCTGAAGCCATTGTCCTCTTGCATGTTTGGAAAACTAGCTCACAATATGCACAAATAGGAATCAACCATGATATTATTCAGATCAACTAGATCTTCCTCCAAATGCGGGAGTCATCCTTCATTCTTATTCACTGCTTTCAATAAGAGTCTCCATGTGTGACCATGTTAGACTTTTATTTGTCATGTGAACTCCAACATGCAGCCATGCAGAAAATAATGCAAAATTAAGCAGGGCGGAAATCTATAAAAAGAAAATATGGGGGATGTCTTGCACTTGGAATTGTAATACACATTCTGGAAGTTAACTTAGCAAAATGACAACGCAGATTTATTCCTAAAACGTCCAGCTTGAAACGAGCAGGCCCCCGCTGCTTGTGATCTGCTTTAATTTACTGGCACTATTTAATTAAATTGGATAATTTACAACAACACATCGGGTATTGTTGGTGAACAGAATTTAAGGACCGCACACACTCAGTTTTTTAATGGCTCTGATGCTGTTATTTCAGACAACCATTATATTAAAACACATCCATCCAAAGATGCTTAACAACTGGTAATTTTTCAGAGACAATAAGTCTGCGCGTCGAGACAAAGCCATGGCAACTATCGCTACTCTCTCAGCAGCTAGACGAGCCTTTATCAATCAGTTTGAATCCAGTTCAGAAAATAAAATGGCCATGTTGGTATATGGAACAATATTTCCCTGTTTCAGCATAGAAAATCAAAAAAGGACAAAATAATCCTCCCACTATGTTACGATATGTTTCAGTTATGTCCTCAGAAACCCCTGACTTAGATCTAAATATCCTACATCGCAGTAGAAAATTTGGCAAGTGGCAACAATACTCTGGCAAAGAATCAAAACTGAGACCAAGATCTTTAGTCCAAAATCTCAGAAGAGCTCAAACACTCTGAGGTACAAGATCTTGCTTTTCTTTTCACTTGTACTGACAACGTTAAGACTTATGTTACCCAAGGTAGAAAATGTACTTTAGGAACTGCTATATTCAGTATTGTTCAAGCGCTAAATTTAATTCACCCAGGCTAAAATCAGTTAGTTAATATTCACAGTTGAACATCTAAATGGAAATCAGGTTTACAAACTACCTCCATGTCTACAGGGGTATGAAATCCAGCACCTTGACATGCTGCTTATGCAAATATTTGTGAAAGAATGGATCACTCTCCAGAGCTCAGTGAATTTCTACATAGTGCTGTGGTGAGTTTCCTCCTGTGCAACAAATCCAGTTGTTCAGTCTTCTCACAACTAAATGTGTGTTAGTTTTAGTGACATTACAACAAAGGGGAAGAGATTTGGAACAGCAGCAACCTAACCACAAATTGGTGTGCCACCATATTCCTTATTTCAAAGAGCACACTTTTTATTTTAGTACTATTATATTTTAGATTTAAACTTGGGATTTTGCTGGGCTCCTTGAGCTTGATATTCTTCACTATATAATTTTTTTTCCTGTATTCCAATTTTCTATTACTTTTCTCTATTATGCCTCTCCGAAGTAATGTTTGCCTGCTCTCCTTTGTTTCCGTCATGTAAAGCATTTTGAATTACCCTGTTGAGGAAATGTGCTGCACAAATAAATCTGTCATAGTTTCATCACCCAAAAGCAGAAAATCTACATCTTTAGCAGAAAGAACTGCTTGAAAACATTGGTCTCAGTGTAATTAATCTATATCATGTTTGAATTACTAAACCAAGTTACTGCCATAAATCTTTTTTTTTTAATAAACCATGACTGTAATGTGAGTTCCACCTTTGTGATCTTCCCACTACTTTGTATATTTTGTAAATATTTTGATAGGTTTTCTGTGAAGGATGTCAACCTACCGTTAAAACTGAGAAAGAGTCTTAATCTTACACACATCTCTGCTATTTCTTCACTCCTGCCATCCACTAAAAACCCCACTGAGACCAAATCTGATCCCCGACAGCTTAGAATGAATCAAAAATCAGCACAACGGGAGAAAATTATTATATTATTAAATTACTTTTCTTCTACTTGAAGAGAAAAAGAATCTTTAATGTAATTTATTAATCACTAGAAATTCATCATTATATTTCTGATGCTCTTTCTTACACAAAATTGGTTGTGTCAACCTGGTTTTGAGCTATCTTGAACCACTATCTCAGGAGAATTGCCAGTGACAATCTATAGCTGAGAGTTTCTCTTAGTTTGTCTTATTGAAATAAAATGTGGGGAGGGGGACACGTTTTTAGCATCCACTCAGGTCTTAATCTGAGTTTCTGGATGAATTCTCAGATTTTAAGAATTAAAAACCATGATGCAGGTGATGCTTTACCTGCAGGTGACGCTTTACCTGAAGGAAGTTTGTTCTGCGCTTTATAAGGAGCAGAATCAAAATACTCCCTCAGTGATACGATTTCAATGTGCCCGCAATGAATAAGAGTGAAATGTCATCAGTTATTTTGTTTGCTTCAGAACCATGCATTTTTTAATTAAATAATAAAATTTTTGAGTAGTTTAAGATGATTAGCTGAATAATGTTAATTAAGAGGATAGGTGGTATATCAAGCTACCAATAATGACTGATATGACCATCTGAAGCCACTGTAAGGGAACACTAGTTATTTTTGACCAGGCTACGTCCTTTAACATGCAAATAAAGCAAGTTTCTAGGACGTCCTTCTTTCACCTGCCCAACAGTGTCCACATTTAGAAAATTGCTGTCTCAGATTGTTCCTGAAGAAAATAGTCCAAGCTGTTTGGAAATTTCACAATGAAGAATTATATTAAGTCTAATATAATCAATAAGGAGGTTTTCTTAGTTTTATTGACATACTGTGATATCATTTAAATTAAAATGTCATACTAAAAGCACCTTTTGAAAATAATAACCCTTGAGATTGCTATTAATAAGATATGCTTAAGATCAAGTATTAAACATACTTTGCTTGCTTAACTGCAGTAAGCCCACATTTCTATTTTAAATATGTTTTTTTAATGGTCTAATGTAATACTCTAATTTTAAATGTTACGTTTTCATTACATTTAAGTGAAAAATTATCATAATTAATATATATATGGGTTTCCAACATCCATTTGTGTATAATTAATCTATACAATGTGCTTCACTTAGTGATAAAGTTTCTGAACTAAACAAGCTTTTCAGTAATATTCTAACTTACTGAATGAGTCTGTATGATGGCTTCAAAGTATTAAGCTATTTTATGCTACATTATGTTTTTAATCTGTATCCCTACAGTAGAATTCAGCAAAAAGAAAAAATACATTAACTTTCATTTTGTCTCTTTTTCTTAGATTTTGAAAAAGAGACAAAAGAGTTGTACGCTCTGGGATTAGGTAATTGGAAATCACAGAATGTGTACTGATGCAATTGTTGATGCAACTGGCATGAAACAGTTGAACAGGACCAGACTATTTAATGACTGAATTTTTTCAGACCGTCTGGCTAAAGCTCTGCCACGTAGAAATTGTGTAAATTTAGTACAAAATTACACAAAATCGTGCCAGTTGTGCACACACTACCACACTTACCTTTTGTTTATTACAAACAATTATTGATCGACCGCATAAAAGAGATTTTCAAAATCCAATTTTAAAGCAGCTCCAGTTAAACACAACATGGTTTGTTGTGTGAAACACAATGAAATCTTAAACACTACTATAAAATGGGCAAAATACTGTGCCAGTGAATTAATGCATCTGAAATTCAAAGTCTGAAAAATTGTTAGCCTTGTGTTAGTGCTGGTGTTGTGGTAGCTTTGCCTTGGAGTGGCATTTTATAGCCTCTATGGTTCTGCTGTGTTTTGTTTGTTGGCTAGGTAGATTTAAAGTGACCCGGGTTTTAGATTAAGGTTTTTTTTTGTATGTTTGTTTGGCTTTTATTTGTTATGTAGCCTATAGGCGTAAATTCAAGCTGTGAGACTCTCTTCAGCCTACAGGCATCATTAATTACCACGCCTCAGCCAACCAGCACCAGATTGCCGCTCTGCTCCAGCCAATCACCACGCAAGAGCTCCTTCAAAAGGCCAAACAACCACGGATCCACCTGCTTCAACCCACCTCCTCCCTGTCTCCACCCTCATCCTCCTGGGCATCTTCCAGACTCCCTCCAGGCTCCTTCCTCTCCAGGCGCCGCTCCACCAGCAGTGTCTGGGCCCGGGTGAAGACTACCCTGAGCTTCGCCCCGAGCCCATCATCCAAGCTCACGGCGATTCTATTGTCCGAGCGCCAAAGAACTTCGGGTCAATAAAACTTTCTAACTGCTGCTTTTTCTCTGTCACAGACTCTACAGATTGAAATGTTGCTATCTAGATTGTTTGCTTTAGATTTTTGGTCAGACTTTGTTTTATAAGCCCTAGATTACAGCTCTGCTTGTAAAAAAACACAATTTTGTTTTATGATCTATGTTTTAGTCAGTGTCTTGTTTTCTAAAGCACCTGGTGTAACTTTTGATTTCAATACCAAAGATTATGGTTTAGGTTTTGATAGTTGTGATTGGCTGACAATGTTTCAAACTGAAAAACAGCTGAACTAAAAATCGTGTATTAATATTTTTTTTCTTTTCCGAAGTTTGAACTCCTTCACATGATTTTGTCTACAATATAAGATAATTTTTGTAAAAAAATGCTTTTAAATTTACTGAAAGATACTCTGTGATACCTGACATTTTCACTGGCTTATGCTCTCTTCATAGATGAAAAACCTTATTTTATTTTATTTTTTTTTTAAAAAGGTCTTTTCATGTTATATCTGTAGGACATCTGGTGGCCCCTAATTAAAAACAAATCGTTCATTTTCAGACTGTGTGCAGAGTGAAATTCATGTCTGAAAAGGCCATTTACTCTGTAAATAGACACAACGGCCTGGGAAGTCATGCACAGAGAGGTAGGGATTTATTTTTTTATTATTCAGAAGCTAAATATTTTCATTGATTTCCATGTTGCAATCATGACTGACCACACTTGGCAAATCTGCAACATCAGACTTACCGATCAATGCTGATGGCACATAGATTGAGGATGCTTGCTGTACACATCATCACATCAAGGGTGACAAATATGTCACAGTGGATCTTGCTGAAGCGCCACTCTCCCACTACCTAGTGAAAAAAGACATGAAGCATTCGCAGTTTACTGAATGTCAGCAAAATACATCTACACAAATCTCTAACACCAATATTATAACCTCTTTATCTTCAAAAAAAAGCAATTGTTAAGCATTCGTACATATTTTGATGTATTATTTCCTCCCTGGTAAGTGAAAAGGGACCAAAATCAAGTATTGGTGAACAGTTAACAATTTGGATTTCTGCTGAAGTACAACCCAAGCATAGTTTCCTGAAAAAGCAAAGAAGTCAAAATAGGGGAGAATTATAAAGCAGGGTTGACTAAAGTAAACCCTTTGGCCTCTTGAAATATTTTTTGTGTGGACAATTCCAGAGTCTTAGAGTATTTCAAGTCACGATCAAAATTATGTAATTTTGAAACAATTTTCTTTTATCTTTGCCACTTCCAAGAACATAAAACTCTATATAATTTTTATTTTTGGACCTTACTAACAACATGCTCAACTTCTACATGTTCATAAACACATTCTAAACATGCTGAAGGGATCAGTTTTTATAAAGTATGCCCAGAGTTGAATATTTTGTCCCTGACAATATGGTGGATCAATAAAGAACAGGTTTCCAATCCAATCCAGCTTTATGTACAAAGCACTTTAAATTACCAGAGGACCGAGGTATTGTACAGAATACACAAAAACATTTTAAAACATGTCATTGTAATCACAAGGTAACATAAAAATCTGTGCAGTTATTTAAAATAATGTATCCTGATCCAAGGAATGTGCAATGGAGTAGGATTATTTTTTTTAACTCTACAAAGGTAGAGTCTAATCTAACTCTTCCTGTAAGGGCATCAATATTATGAGTCAACTCTGATTTTTTATTTATTTTTTTTATATGTGAACTTCCAGATATTTATAAGAATCCACTATTTCAATGTCGACTCCCTGGAAATTCACCGGTGTCGGTGGGGTGGGTCTGTGCCTTCAGACATCCACCACTTCTTGCTTTCTCCTCCATTGATCAGGAGGTGGTTCTGCTGACACCAGTCCACAAAGTCCTTACAACTGATTATGCCAAGTATGACAGTGTAACACGAAAATGTCTGAAGGTGCCAGAGAATGAGCACCTTCAGAAGAAAATGAGCCGTTTCTTCCTGCTTTTGGAGTGGTCTCCGGTCCACGTTCACCTGCATTCAAACCGCGCCAAAGTTCACTGCAACTGAACCCAGACCTAGGTTTTTAGGTGGACCAGAGTTTGCATTTTTGGTCTGCATCAGAGTTTGATTGTCCACCCCCCCAAAATAAGACTTTCTATGCAAATGTGCAAATGAACCAGAGTTTGATTAAAGCAGACTAAACAGGGCTTTTGTGAATTTCTTTTTAATCAAGAGATTAAAAAATCTCTTGATGGGATCCAATCTACACCCCTCCTTCTCCATTTTGCCATTTTCTGAAAAGCAAACTGATAATTTGTAATGTAACGTTTCTAACAAACAGATTTATTTTAAACATTGGCTTGTCATAATATGCTTTAAAGAACTCCCTTGTAACAAATTATTGCATATCTTAAATGCTCGTGAGCTAAAAATCCTAAAACATACATTACAGTTTGTATAGCCTTCTCTCATGAACAACATTGCAACCTATTTATATCTATACCAGAGTTGGTCGCCATGGTTTGGTCAAATGATGAAACCAACATCACCGGTGAAGTGCTGACAGCTCGGATTACGCCCACCCCAACTGGCACAAAATCCTACCTGCTTCCTCCCACAGCTGTGTAAAGGGTAAGGAGGATGTAAGTGTCACGGGGCACCTCCTGCCTCTCTGTTGAAAATTGATCTTTGTCTCAGTGATCTGTTTTCAGAAAATTAAGATCCATCATTTAAAAGCTGTATGTTGATGCGGGTGGGATTAGACTACGGAGGACCATCTAGCCAAGCCATGACTGCCTCACATCTCAAAGGCTCTTTTACGCTCTAACATTACACAAACCGTTTGCACTTGACATTTGCCTCCTCTGCATCTCAAAACAATTATAATGCCCTCTGCATTGATTGAGAGTGCGCACTTTTCTGTCGTCACCTGGTTTCCTACTCTGGAACAGCAGTAAGCAGAAATATCAGGATACACTTTTCTCAACACCCCTTCAACGCAGCTGTTTAGTCTTGAATTCTCAGCAGTCTTAGAGCACAAAACAATATGGAAATTTAAAGTAGAAGAAGTTCAGAAGAGCATACAGCACCTGGGTTAGAAAGGTAAATTAAGTGACATTTTACAACCTAATTGCTCAAAAAAAAGGAAACTAAAATGGCAGACATTGATGTTGCATTTCCAGGGAAACATATTTTGTGATAAGTAGAAATTGTTCTAAGTTTACCAGTCTTTATTTAATTTTATTAAATAAAGATGGTTGACAAGTTATCAGTCTCTCCAGGATTACCTAATTTTGAAAATGTAAGTAAATAAAGAGCAAGATTAGCATATCTGATTAGGGATGACGATAAAATACCAGCACTGCACAGGTAAAAAGGTGTTCCCTGCTGCATGATAGGGAGGCTAGCAGGGCAAAAATTTCATCATAGATATTTGTCAGTAAATTAAATGTCAACTGCGTTTTTAGGCATGCCAGCTCCAATAAAGATGACAACTGATGTTTAATCTCTACAGTGTGTCACTTTGATAAATAAAATTGAACAATCTAAAGCAAAATGAAAGGGAAATCCTTATGCAAACCCATTGAGAAAATGATATTCGAATAATGATCTAGCCAACAATGTTATGTAAATATTTCAGTCTGAGAGAACAGTCATAAAGTGAGGTCTAAAACTTAGAAAATGTTTAAACATCACGAGGATCGTTTATAAATGATGTCAGTCCATCGTGAAGGTGGATAAAGAAATAACTCCCCCATAAAGGTGTGCATGTCAATTTCTTAAGAAATCAGCAGAGGCAGAACATACCTGACATAAAATGTGTTCTACAAACTCATGCATATAGATCTTTTGGATAAACTGTGGATGTTTTTAATCTAAGCACCACGTCATTTATGGTGATGGGTAGAACTGTGAAAAAAGCTTTTTGCTGTTTTATCCAACTGCTATTATTAAACTGCCTACAGTGTATAGTCACTGGCGACTTGTTTTGCTATATAAAAAATGGCAGCTTGCATTTGCTCACTGGAAGTACTGTATGTCATGGCAATTTTGACTATTAATAAATTTTAAAATTTAAATCTCAGACTACAGAAGCCTAATTTTGTTAACCATTATTCAACATGCACACACATCTTTATCAGGGAGTCAATAAACATGGAGAATACTGTAAATGAATTTGGAAAACCAAAATTAGACATCTACTAAGTTCACAAAAATAATCTGTTTTAATTTTAAATACATTTACACATCTTACTGTACAATCCTAAAAGTTATTTATTTCTCTCAGTTTTTTGTATTTACTGTCTGATCATTCAAAAAGGATAAAAGAAAGTTTGTTTGTTTTTTTACTTTCATCTTGAGGATTAGTAATGTTTGTGCCCTGCTAGTTACTTCGATGTCATTGGTGGTATAAAAGATTTGACCCTCTCCAGTAGAGTATAAGTTTACTAATTAGGTAATGTGAATTCAGACTGAAATTAGCAGTGCACTTTTTCTTTGTAAATGTTTGTCCAACTGCTTGTTCAGCTAGCCAGCTGGCAGAAAGAGACATGTAAATGAGACTTTAAAAGGAAATCTATTCAAAGTCGTCAGTACTTGTGATGTACGGCAGGCTGCTTTTAAGCAAACAGTCACTGTAGTTTTCTGTCTTTGAACACTAATTTCAAAACGTTATTCAAATATGCATGAAGGAAGGAAATTATATATATCGAGAGTTCTTCTTTACTTTAGAATGTACTTTAGAAACTGGTGGATAAAGATGGTGTTTCTCTCCTATATAAAAATTGCTTGCTAGGCTCTAAAGCCAGAAAAATTGTTTTGGGTTTGAGTTAAGCTTTCGATGTTACAGTCCACTGAATACATCCACACCGTTTGTTGTCCACTTAAAACTCTGCCTGTCGACTTCATATTGCATTTTGCCACACAAAACTAGGCTTTGACAGGCTTTTCTAGGATTTAAGGATTGTAAACCAACATGTTTAAAAAAAAATTAAAAAATCCTGCTTGCATTCAGATGTGTCTCTTGTAATACAATTGCTTTATAAGGCATACCTTTTGATCTATGGGGAAAAGAAAGAACTTTCTTGTTTTACAACATAAGGCCTGTGAGAAAAATTAGGTAGCGTGCCAAATCCAGCTCTTCTGTTTCCCTCACACTACAAACCACATCTGGGATTACAACCTTTGCACAAACACTTGTGAGAGAGGACAGAAAAGTGTAATCTCCTGCTTTCATATTAACAACGAACCATGTGAATTCAGACACAATACCATTTGCAACATTGAGGAAAAAGAAAACGAAACAAAAAAAGAATAGAACAAAAGTAAGAACTAGTTGTTTTGCTGTCTCCTACTAAGATCTGGTCATTTTCTCAGATGTAAAAAGGGAATTCATGACATGGTCACTTAAGGGTTATAGCTATTGCTGTCAGAATCCATGATTGATATGCAATTAGAATTTCAATTTGCAATAGGGAGGTGGTTGATAGAGCAGATTGATGGCTCTAGATATAAACACATCCTGCTGTTATGTTCATGAATACTACAGCAATAATAAAATATGTTTAGAGTGTTTTGTTACAATGCTGTTATCACTAGTGCAAGTTATAGCTTAATTCTTACACATAGGGCAAAGAACGCTCATATAAGATTTAGGGGAAGTTATTCTAAAATCATTTGTCATTCATTATCCCATTTGATTTAAAAGTGTAAACATACAAATTTACCTATGTTTGTTTTTCCATAGATCCTTGCCTATGGACACACGGCAAGTTACAGCTGCTCATGCTATATTATTTCATAGAGTGTGAATTAATATCACGCTGAGTTCAAAGAATGTAAATTACAATCATAAGGCTGTTCTGAACTCAAAAATAATATATCTCAATAAAATAACACTGATGTGAAAGTAAGTTTATCCAAGATAAGAGGAGCAACCAAAATGATATGTTTGATATATTACCTACTTAATTGGTATGTTAAAAAGGAGAAGACCAGTTTAATCTGTGTTCAGATGCTGAGGCAGTCCTTTAAAAAGCCCCACTATCAGTAAAGGTGTGGAACATAATTTTCTATACTTGAAGAATAGAAGATTATAATAAGGTTCTACATGATAATGAATGTTTTACTACTCATCAGGTGCAGCAAGGATAGAGACTTTTAAGAGAAAACAACAAAGCAAAACTTAACTTAAGGAAAAATTAAGCCTTGCAAAAATTAAACTGAAAAACATGCATGACAAATACACTGAAACTGAAATTAAAGTTGGAAATATATTGTAACATACAGTAGATTTGGGCTTTTGTAAATGGCACACAGTGAATGTTACAAAACAATTTGCCTGTGATAATAAAAAGGTATGATGAATCCAAATAGAAATGTGAATGTAAATTAGTTTTTTACGTTCTCCAGGAACTTACATAAAAGTTGCACTGCTGCTTAAGCATGTGTGCTGTAGCAGATGATAATTAACATTTATTCTAAGTGTCTTTCCACCAATTCAGATCACGCATAATTTTCCCTCCATGGGCTCCAAAAATCTGTCACACATGGAAAAAAAGCAAAAACTGTGGTAATTAATGCAAATCTAGCATTTAATAATAAAGGGCAAGTTGAATGCTCTGCCCACCCTCTGTGACTAAGTTATGCTAAAACATTATTAACACAAGAGCCTTGGTCACGGACATGGTCAGTGACACCAGAATAAAAAAAATAATCCAGGCGAATGATAAAAGAGAATCTGGTCGACGCTCCAGGAGTTACCAGATACTCTAAGAAATCTGAGCTTAATGTCAAATACATTAAGCCCCAACAATAACGAACAGTGACAGATGAAATCAAAAACAACATTTACTGGAGGAAGGTGTGGTGTTGGTAGATCTTGACCATCTACCAAAACAGTGTCTGTATTTGTTTTTGTTTTTGTTATTGTACCTCTATACTACACATGCAGAGCTCTATACACATTTTCCCCTTTTCCATTTTGTCTTTTTTTTCCTCATTTTTTCATACATTCACATAATATATTATATCCAAGACTTAGTAACTAAAACAATAAAAGTTAGTGTAAAATGTTCTGAAAATGTAAAGAAAAAGAGTCATCCAAAACAACCTGACCATATGTAAAAAAAAAAAAAAAAAAAGAGAAAAGTTTGTAGCTATAATTGACCAGTTCCACTTGCCATTCTGATAGATTCAAGACTTACGTAAACGGAATCAGTCTTAAATCAAGTATGTTAAAAATTTAAAAAAAAGTAAAACAGTCTTTTATCAAAATTAGAACAAGAACAAATGAAAAAAAAAAAAAAACTATTAAAATCTGTCAGCCTAAAGCGGGTTAAGAAGACATAAGTCCTTTGAAACATTTAAATGTGACAAAAAGGCAAAGAAATATCCATGGTAATAAACACTCTCATTGAACTGCAGTATTTGAATACTTGAGGCTGGCTGGGCTGTGTGTTGTTGGCTTTGTGTGGAGAGTGCTTGTCTCTGTCTCACCTTCAAATTAAGTACACCACCCCATCGATAGGCAAACCTTGATGTGAAAAAAAGAAAAGGGACGTGGAAGAGTGTCGCGTTCAAGGCCAGAAACAAAGAGCAATACAACAATAGATAGATGGATTTAAAAACTAGCATCTGAGAGCTGAGAAAAAGTGGTAGCATCTGGATGTATGTCACTGATATTGAAGGCAGTAAAACTGAGAGAAGATTATTCAATTATTAAAATACACATCAGGGCAGGGTCAGCAACAAATTAGATCACACGTTTGTTTCTGTCTTCAGTTTTCTGATGAATAGTTTGATTAAAATGTTCAATATTATAAAGTATTTAAAGTTTTTCTTTTTAGAAAAACAAAAGATGCAATAAAAAAAAATTTAACTAACCTACTAGCACAAAAACCTTAATATCACCTACAAGCCAGTGGGGATGATACAGAATAAAGAGCCATTTTGAAAATCTTAGCTTTTCTAACGGAGCCAAAGCAAAGTTTTTGAAAGGAGCAAATGTCTCGGCCCTAGTTTTCGCTGTTGACTATGAGTCTTTATTGTGGTACAGCAGAGAAGAGCTGGAAAAAGAAGCTGCATTCTGTGCATTCTCAAAAATCAAACATTTTTGTTTGATCATATCAAAGGTAGAACCAAAAAAATAATAATCCCAAAGCGTTCCCAGGCCAGCCGAGAGACATAGTCCCTCCAGCGTGTCCTGAGTCTTCCCTGGGGCCTCCTCCTTTTGTTAGGGGGCCCGGAACACCTCACCAGGGAGACGTCCAGGAGGCATCCTGACCAGATGCCTGCGCCACCTCAGCTGGCTCCTCTCGACAGTTGAGGCTCTATTCTGAGTCCCTCCTGGATGACTGAGCTTCTCACCCTGTCTCTAAGGGAGAGCCCAGCCACCCTATGGAGAAAACCCATTTCGACCAACTGTTCTTTAGGTCATGACCCAAAGCTCATGACCATAGATGAGGGTGGGAACGTAGATCAACGGGTAAATCGAGAGCTTCGCTTTTTGACTCAGCTCTCTCTTCACCACGAAGGACTGGTACAGCGCCCGCTTCACTGCAGACGCTGCGCCGATCCACCTGTCGATCTCCCGCTCCCTTCTTCCCTCATTCGTGAACAAGATCCCAAGATACTTGAACTCCTCCACTTGGGGAAGGACACCCCCGAACAAGAAACCTAATGTAATTATTTATTTCAGCTGTATTTTGATATTTAGCTGAACATTCTTGCAGGCAAGGGGACTGATGATCCTTCCTGTACAGATTGACATAAATATGTCAATTTGTTTCTTAGCTCTTCTATTGGTTCTATTAGTAAGTTCAACAATTGGTAAGTTCTTCTATTGGTGTAAGTTCAACAATTGTTTGAATGAGAACTTACCTTTCCTGGTGTGTCTCATCAGCAGAGTGAAGCAGCAGAGGGATTGACCTCAGATTAGCTTACTGTAATGATGTGAATGCATGTAAATATTTATTGGTATTTATTGGTTAGGTTTGTGTAACTAATGTTTATTTCTTTTTTACTTGATTAAAAGCTAGCTTCTTTCTGTCACTGTGTTGGTTGATGCAAATGTGACCTGCATTTCTTTAATACATTTACTTTGACTTACTTTTCTTGCTAAGTCTCCTTTTAAACACTGAGCCGCCGCCAGTCAAAGTGACAAACTTTCGACTCAGTCTTTACTCTCTCAGGCTGTAATGGTACACATCGTTATATTGTGCTAAAAAGGCAGAGCAAACAAATCTTAAGTATTTTGTTCGCATTTTATCATATCTTGCTAGCTGCCACTTGAATTACTCTAGAATATTTTTGGAACTTTTGCTCTTATGTGTTTGTTTTGGATCCTAGTACTGCTATCCATCTTGTCTGGTTAATTGGTTTTGTCCTGAAAATAGACGGAAAAACAATTAGCTGTACCCTTCATGTAGTGACCAATGTAACAACTATGGACTGCATAGTTGTGAATTGAGACGTTGTAAAGACAGGGAATATGCTTAAAGTGTAGTCAAAAGGACAACTCTGACCCACTATAAGAGTTGCAGTTTTTTGGGTTGCAGATATTTAATTTTTAATGAGCCCTCCCTTATCTCCCCTTACACATACTCCAGCTCTTCAAGTTTCATTAAACTGGCATAACAAGGCTTTTTATGATCCTGCCAGCAGAGAAACAAAATTGGCACAAAAAGGACAGAAACCTTGAGGATATATTGAGCGTTCTTGTAATTTGATGCTGTCTATGTAGGAATTATGCTTGTCAAACCTATAGCCAAAAGCTTGTTGTTGCTTGTATTTGATAAATATTTCAAAGTGATTGCTTTTAGCACACCCCAAAGTGCCATCCTTGAACAAACACAGCTAGTTTTGAACACCAATATGCAATTAAACCACTTTACACCTTCAAAGACTCTCCTTTGAGTCTTTGGTATGCCATCAAATACAATTTTCTATTGAGAAAGTGTTATGGTGTCATTTGGTGCTTTGAAATGCATCTGGCAGCATATCAGCTCCAACTTTTATGACATGCTTTGATGTGCCCCCTTCTGTGAGAAGCTAGCTGCCTACAACAACAGAGAAAGAAGTAAATAATTTTGATAAAACACAGTATGAACACTCTGCTCTGTATTACTGCTCATAGCAATCACTAAAAGGTAGTTAAGACCTGATCTAATGGATCATAGAGAACAAAACAAAAGAGTCTGATAGGTGTGTTGCTAATGTTGTCTAAGCCATGGTAAAATCCCAACTATGTGACTCAAAATATTATTTTCCCCCCAGAGCTTAATTTCCTGGAGACCTCTGTTTTATCTTGGATATCACTTCTGTGTCTTTTCTATTGTGGTGTAGAAAACTGTGCGGTTTCAGTAAATTATGTCTACTGGAAAGGTCACTGCTCCTACTACAAGAGAGTTATAGCTTGGGAAAAATAAAAGTAAAATAATAAATACATTTTTTGTCAAGCTGTTTTTTAATCAGGCTTATAATGAATTTCGTCAAAAATATAAAAAAAATCTCATCTCGTCCGATTCCTCTAATCCCAATGTGACATTTTCACACAACTGCATTTTCTATGTGACTTAGAGTAAATCTTCAAGTACCACCTCACTTCAAGAGTCTTACTGGGAATACAATTCAACCCAGATACCCAAATATACATCTGGTAGATCTGATCAGAATAAAGAATGGCTCTAAAAATGATCCTGGTTGCTGGAAAAGCTTCCAGCCATTGAAACTTGCCAATGACTTAAGGAAATAGGAGGATTAAGTTAGAAAAACAACTGCACATCAGAGTACAAAACACACATAGAGGTTTTCAAACAACATAACCTCCCACTGATCACTGATTAGATAATTTTACGCTAGAGCAAACATTTTTTGTGGGCTTTTAGGAATCTTAAAAAAACAGATATCAATTGAGCTACATTGGATTAAAGGCACCCAGGAAGATTTATTCATAAACCAATGACCTCTAATAAAAATGGTTGGTCTGACATTTTGCTGTTGTCACATATCTGCTAAATCACAGGCCTCTGACCACTGCATGACTCCTGTTTACAAGACTGATGTGAACATGTTAACCTTCACTCTTGTTTTACCTTGTCCTTGTGACCCGACGATACAGCTGCAGTGTGCAGCTTGCTTTATCAAAGCCTTTTTCCGCCAGTGTTTCACCAGAACTATATTTAATCTAAAAGCATTATCTGCTCTGACATGTTTTACCCTCCAGTTGCGAATTTTGTCTTTTAAATTAAGTGTTGTGTTTGGATCTTCATCATTTCAGTGCTGTCCAAATGTTCCAGTCACTTATAATACTGGAAATAAACACAGTTGTTGCAGAGATATTGCTCTGCTGCAGATGCCTTAGTTTTCTTACCATTACTCTTTTTAATCTTTTGTTGTTGTTTTTACAGATGTAATACACCGAGAGAAAGAGTATAAAATGTACAGAGAAGAGAGAAAGCATGTCTCTGGGATAAGAAATGTCACATTTTATGTCTCATTACAAAGAAATATGGGTGAAATCTTTTTGGTTTTTTTTTTGTGGCAGTGTGTATGTTTGTGTTTGTGCATTTCTATCATCCTACCTCCAGGTAGACAACCCAGGGCATAACCAGTGTGGCCACCAGAAGATCAGCAACAGCCAAGCTGACGATCAGGTAGTTGGTAGTGGTCTGCAGAGCCTTTTCCCTCGACACAGCCATGCACACCAGAACGTTGCCAAAGACAATGACAAAGATGAGTAGCGTGAGAAGCATGGCATAGTAGTTGTAAGGATGCCTCTGTTCTTGCTCTGTTTCGTTGAAGTGCCATGTTCCGTTATCGTTGAAACTGTCATTGTAGGCATACTGGCCAAAGACATCCATTAGCTGTGAGTGATGGAGGCCAGGAAGTGGCCCTGCAAGACAGGTGAGACAGTATTTCAATGTTGAATTCAGTGAATTGTTTGCAAACAGGAAGATAGTCCCTAGATAACCTTTAATCCTTTAGTAATTGCAGAACAAAAGCAGTTTCTCGATTGATCTTTTAAACCCTGCTGAGCCGGGTAATGGGATTGGACTTGATTTCAAATTGTGGTGGAGATTGGAATCAAAACCATGACAGGTTCAATAAAGTTAAAGTGACAACAAAGTAGATGATTAAAAGATTATAGATGTACCTTTGAGTAAAAGTTTGCATTCCTCACAGGAAAATGTGATATATAGGAATATTAGTAGTTTGACTCATGCTCATATTTCCATGTGTATATTTACACAGCATGTGAAACAAACAACAGACACTAAAATATTTCTTTATATGTACTACTTTTTGGTGGTCAGCTGTACATCATGAAAGTAAAAAAGTCTTGAAAGTGTGACAATTGACAGCACAAAGACCCTCCTTCTGGCTCTGATGGTTTTTTTTCTGTATTTCTGAAGATGGCAGCAGAGTCATAGCTAGAAGGCAAAGGAGCTCGATTTTTTCACAGATCATCTGTTGCATGTAGTGATAGTTTTAATATGTAAAATCCTTTTTTTAAAATAAAATTACATACAGCATTACACAACTGGACACACAGGATGTGTTAAACCATTGACCAATCACGTCACGTCTAGGACATCTTCAGTTCTCCTACTATTTAAATGCACCTAACAGCACAGCTGTTTCGATAAATACAACTCCCATGCTGGTTGAGATTGCTTTTGTTCTGTCTCTACTATTCAAGCAGGTTTTCTGCTGCCTTCTTGATGTGTGATTGAGGCTTGATCATTTCAAAGCATGTTTGCAGACAAATAAAGCCATAGTAGCCTGCTGGAGAGCCTGAAGCATGCCAAGACACAAGGTTTCCCGGCAGAGCGGAACATTTCAATGACATTGTCGATACTTGTCATTTTCCCTGTTGGTAGTTTTAACACCGAGACCGATCAGTTTATATTGACTGACTGCTCATATCACATCAGTGCTTGTCTGCAGGATGTTTTTGCCTTAATGGTCCGTGTGTAAACTAAACAGCCAGTCATCAGTGCATCCCACACATTAAATTTAGTAAACAACGATGAAGAGGTGGCCTTCAGTTTTCCTCTGTCCTCTGTGTTGCTTGCTGCTCTAAGCAACAAGCAACACAAAGTCATGATTACTTTGAAATTGTAACACATGAAAATATAAATTAATTGATTAATTAAACACAGCTGCTGAATTCATTACAATATTTTAAGAACCGTGGAAAATGGATGATATTGCTTAGTCAATGTGTTACAATAAAATTTCATCCATAACTAACACAAAATCAGATTTATCTTTTACTTAAAACAAAAGCAATCTTAATTATTCAAGATACTACAGTATTCTAAAGAACTGCATTGCATGAAATCTCAGAGCCCCCAAGAATAACCTCATGACAATCACTTCTGTTTTCTTATCTTATTTTTCCCTGGAACAGATTTTCTGAGGTTTTGATGTAAACAAAACTGCTTTACTGCTTGTTCACTGTCTGGGATCGGACACATACCTATAGAAAAAGTCAGTTTACCTTGATGTGTGCTTTGCTTTATTTGTTACTGGATCAAAGTGACACTGCTGCTTGATAAAATGTGATACCTGACGCATAGGACACTCCTTTCCCTGCAAGCCTATCAAAGCTGTATGACATTGTTTTGTAATAAACATGAATAAAAATAAAAAGAGTCATAAACTTCTCTTGTGTCTGTGAAGATGCATGCTTCATGACATGCTGCGCTTTTACAACTAAATCTGTTCTTCGCCCTTTATCGGCACTTTGATTGGAAAAACAGATTTGTAGTCTGACGCCGAGGCAGAAGCAAGATGATTTTCCATCCTTAACTAGAGCCAAGCCATTTTAGCTTATCAAATTGAAATTATTTCATAGCTAAAAAATAATTGTATTACTTGTGAAAGTGTTCCTGCAGTTTCATTATGGCAAGAAATAACTGTTATAGATAATTGTATTCATTTTCCCTGTAAAGATAGCAAACAGCAGAATCTGTTTGGCTAAGTAAATTAAAATTATGTTTTTATAATCTGTGTTGTTACATAATTCATGATAATTCTAGTTAGAAATCTCTTCTAAACGTCGAGCATGTTTAATCTGGGTTAGCTTTAAAAGAACAGGTGGAAAAAACAAAGCCTTTTTGTTACATTAAGTTTTACTTAAGAAGAATTTAAAATGGCAATGTTTCTTCCTGATTTCCTTCATGTTTGAGTGAATTATTTTTCCTTTCAAGCATCAAATGTTTTATTTAGCGTCATTTGGAAAATGACGATAAATAAACATCAAGGTTTTCCCAGTTGAGGTTTTATTAAACAAAAAGCTATTTAGATCTTGTATTACCATTCTTTTACTCCTACTTCTGCACAACCTTCTATGCACTCTAGTTGTAGGGATAACTCTTGTTCAAATACACATTCCAGTGAAATTAGTTAACATATAGCATCTTGTGTATACATCTTTTTTCACGAATACTCTGCTTTTGTTGAGGTGGTAATATCCTTAAATCACCACAAGGGGGTTACAACCTCAATGCCCAGAGACATGCACAAAAAAACTAACAAAAACTCAGCTTTATGTGTTAATGGTGTCATTGTTAAACATATTTTATTAATTTCACTTCTCTGAATTCTCTTGTAAGTTGTAGGGAGATTGGTAACTGACCTGTGCTGCATTGCTGTGAACCACTGACTTGTAAAGGCCAGACCTTTATGTATTCTTGTGTGACCTTTGCAGCCATAATACAAGCACCCTTTGTTTTTATTTTTAAGGTCCTTGAAAATCCCTATTGATCACAGCATTGCAAAGGACAGACAGTTCCTAATAGTGTCTGGTACATCTAATCCACAGCAGACTTTAATGTCACAGAACCGATGTGATTATTCACATTTGTAAGATGTTATTATGACGTCTTTGGCCTTGAGAATAACTGATGAATAAGGAAAACTATGTTAGAGTTAAAAGTTCATTTATTCAACCAACTCTCTTTGAAAACTAATTATTTAGCTCCATGCAGGAGCTGCTATGGAAGGTTAAAAAAGCCTCAGGAGGATGAAGAAGGATTAAGTGAGGGGCAGTAGAAGAAGGAAAGGGAATTGGAGTAGGGAAAAAGCATGTTCCCGTTAGGACATGTAAGCAATGCTCTGAGGCAGCTGCCTGTGTGTGTGTGCCCTGCAGATGCTCTGCGCTGTCTAATCTTATTTGTTTGCTCAATCTACTTCCTTCGTTGCAATATTTGAAATATCTCTCGCTGCTGACCTGGTAGGTAGTGTTTTCCTGAACAAACATCATAGGTTTCTTTCTAATGTCTTGAATCTCTGCAGAGTACAGCAAAGAAAAGACAGGACACTCCCTAATTTCTAGGAGTTTAAGTACTCAGATAAGGAATACCACTTCTACCACTGATGAGCGAAGGGAAGAACACTGAATATCTCTTCAGTGTACACTAATTGATTGGTGGTATTAATAAGGTATATATATATATATATATATATATATATATACTTTGTTCTAAGAGTTGATGAAGCAGGAAAAATAGGCAAGCTTGCTATTCACTGCAGATCTTATTAACAGTGGATGAATTCTGCATGTATTCACTAGTTGGTTCCAGAAGAAAAGTTTGTGCAACTCTAACTACAGAGTGTGTTACTTTTTTATAATATTTATTTTTGGATTTTCTATGTTAGATTTATCAACACTTACAGTACAATACAGTTTATATATTAACAGGAGATGAAACTGCTGCAGACCAGTTAGGATGCTAATGCTGATCACTGTCCACTGAAATTGCTTAGAGCAGAGATGCATGTGACATGACTCTTTCACATGACAAGGATTGTCTACCAAATGTGCCTGACTTACTGAAAAAACTAAAGGATAAAAGGTTAATTGAAAGAGGCAGTGTATTGACTTTGTTACAAAATATTCTACTGAGAAATCTTGGGTACTGTCATTCATTTGGCACTAACCTGAGCATTGCAGCTTTCCTGGTACATCATTTCTCTAAAAATAATATTTTATGCATTTATTCTTTCAACATAAATGGTTCTGGCAAGGTTTGAGATGCAAAACAATGAGGTTTGAGATGCAAAACAATGAGATTAGAGTTAAGCAGTTGGTCCTAATGTTATGCCCCACTTTCTTCTTTATTTAATAAATTATAACATAGCAATTTTTTTTTTGTCTGGTTGAAGATAGATGTAAATCATTTCTGAACCTGTTAAAAATCAAGCAATTTTGTGCCTTAAAACAGTTATTTTTCTTTGGACCGTGACTTTATCGTTCCTTATTTATTGTCTTTGAAGACTTATATCACAGACAGACCAATCTGAGGGACAAATCAGAGGTTAGGGCAAGTCATCTAAATGGGAAAAGCCTTTTTGCACGCATACATTTTCTAACATACATGTTGACCACTAAGACTGATCTTTCAATGCTCTTTCTCAAATGCCAGTAGTCTTGGCATTGTTTTTACTAGTGAGATTAAGAGGCTTTACAATGTTTAGCTTTTTACTCAGATTAAACGTCATAACTAAAATTTCTTGAACTGAACATAGAAGAAAAATCATTTTCTTCTCTTTTCTACATCTATTTAGAGCATTTCTTGTCTTCCACAGTCACTTTTTCCTCACTCAAATGCATTTCTTTTTCTGTCTATGAATGCAGTACTAAAGATAATATAGGGTTATACATCTTCCTTAAAACACAACTTCACCTTATGGACTGTGGTTACAAGCAATCTAAAGCTTTGATTTTCAGATTAGCATATAATGCCTCAAGTCGTCCACAGTGACCCTCCAAGTGACCTCTGAAATCCAGAGTATTGGGCTTCAGCTAGAAGTCAAACATTCGGACAAGCATTGCAGTTTCTCTGAATTTACTGAATGAATTAAAGGACTTGGGAATGCAGTGCAAACAACTAAGCACTTGGTGCTTAGTTGTTTGAGACGGCAGATTTAAGATTTATCTGCCGTCTCTGTAAACTTTCCCAACTTTGTGCTGTATTTCTCTAACGGAAAGGCAGTGAAAAGCTGGAGAGCTTACACCTTGAACTTGGGAGCCAAAGTTTTAAAGCCGCACAGTTCAACCATTAAGTAAAAGGGCACAGTTGTTTATTAAATACTTTTAATCAATGCAAACGTATTTCCTAAGAAGAAGTTTATGCAATTCAGATTTACTGTTAACCACTGTGTAATTGAAATGACATTGAGCAGCAAATCAGTCTAAGCCATGTGAAAAGAACCAAATTACATTCTGCATCTTAATAACACCAGGCTGCCACCTGGACTTTGTCTGCGGTAATCGTTTTATTAATGAAGTACACTTCACATTTATTGACACTCATAGTAAAGGCACGCCTTAAAACAAGAGTAATATTTATCGCAGTAGCAAATAATTGCACATTCATTTTATGGGGGAAATTATCCAAGGCTAGAAGAAAAGTTTGATTGGCAGTGCCATAATTATCGGCATCCCTAAGGATACAAATTAAATTGAACTAAATCAAATTTTATTTGCAATTTATTCTTAATTAGGTAGCAAGTCAACTTTGCAGATCAGCAGTCAAATAGGTCTAAAAATAAATATTTAAATGCAAAGTACATTTAATTCTGAAACATAGAATGTTTACTACAAGCAAAAGTAACGAAAGGTATTACATGTTGAATTACACCTTTCTTACTGGTTGAATATTGATTCAGACATTACTAATGTTTATGTTATATTTAAGTCACACAAAAGTTAAACTGAGAAAAAAAATGACATCATTGCTGTTATTAATGTAGCTTATAAATTAAAGCAATATTGTCAGAGTTTTAACAAACAGACGTTCTCCTATCTCATATCTGCAAAGGCTTCAATGTGTGTCTAATCAATACCAGTTTCTCTGTAATTATTTTTGCAGCACCACCATTTCCTGCTTGCACATCTTTCATATTTTCCCGTTTCCTTTCAACAACAATCACATTGTGATTCTCAAACAAAGAAAATGGAGGTTTCAAAAGCAGCTAACCTTGTCACGGACAAATTATTTTTGGCAGCTTTTATATTTAATCCTTTAAGGTGCAGCAGCAATTACCACCTTTTTGCTTCTCTTGTTTGACACTGTTTTCTTTCCTTTTTTTTATCCTGCCCATTTGAAAGCACAGTAGGCAGCAGAAGACACCCATTATGGGTATTGCAGTCCCCTTCATTATGTTTTTTCCCCCTCATCTGAGGAGCTGCTGGGTATTCGGAGAGCACAAATAACAAAAATAGTAAATATGGCTTTTGGTAGGGAAACACACATAAACTAAGAGTGACCAGGGTATAATATAACTTCCCTGATAAAAACTGAAGCAGCCTGGAGGTATTTTCCATCTTCGTCTATGCAAACCTAACAACCAGTAAATAAAGTTTCACATTTATTTTAGCAAACTAAATGTGAACGCTATGATAAAACCCAGTGGAGCATTGTTGATGGAATTATACGAAACTGTTGCACCAGTTATGTAAGTTATTACTGTCTGAGTAATAAAGTGTGAAGTATCTTTAACTGTAAGATATTGGGGCCTTAAAATAGGCCTATAGAAATGCACACTTTGAACTTTTTAGATTTACATGTACAAGTGTAAAGTTCCTCACCTTTCCACCTTTTTGGCTTTGCTATAACCTTAAACTTGAATGTATGATTCATGTTTTTTTTTTTTTCATGTTCATTCATGTTCTGCCAAATCCCTCTGCTCTCATCAACCTCATTCAGTCCACCTGTGCCATGTCTAATTGTCTCCCTGCATCACCTGTGCTACTCTCTGCCAGTACGAATCCAGTGTTTCTTCCACACCCTCATGAGTCTCCAGCCCTCCAGTCATTTGCTGGCTTATTGGGTTTTTGCCCTCCTTCCTTAGCAGTGAACAGTGCTAAGTTTACCTAAATTGATTAGGCAAATGTTTTGGACTTTCATCCACTTAGAATTCACTCAATTCCTTTTATTACTTCTGATTGCTATACAAACTGATATATGTATATATATCAGTGACACAAATATCAGTGACACAAATATTTTCTCCCTGGATTAAGTATGTACAAGGGTTTGTTCATGAGTGAAAATAATATTCTTTCAATTACCGTAAATAACAAATCGATTAAAACCTATTGCAGGGTTTAAATAGTCTCACACCAGACTTTATTCTCTGAAACAGTGGTTACTTTTGGACTTTTACTCCAATCCAATTAATGAAAACATCCCTAATTTGCATTTTCTTATTTTTCTTTTTTTGTTGCATTTTGTTGGAAACATAGCTAGACTTGTTAAATAGGATTCATTATCTTGACCAACGATGCACATGCTAGAAAATTGCTTCCTATGATCCAGGGTTATATTTCTAACTTTTGTTTACATTTGTGACTATAATGATTAACATTTTTAACTGAATTTATTTATATTACCGACTTATGATGAATGCCAACTAAACAATAATATAGAAAAATAACAAAGGCCCCCAAAAGTTACCAAAGATCCAACTGGAACCACAATCTGTATGTTTAAAGTTACCCATCATATTGGGTTTTATAATGAAGTGGAATAGACGCACAGTTCACCAACCAACAAATGATTGTAGTATATTTGGCAGCAAGATAATTTTAGTTGTTGACATTGAACAAGTGGCATCCAATTACAGTTGCCCAGTGGTATTTACTGAGCTCCTGGGAGCAACCTGTTCTCCCAATGTTTGCAGAAGTAGTGTGCATGCCCAGGTGCTGGATTTTATACACAAGTGTCCATGGAAGAGGACTGTATTCCTAGAATTTCAGGAGTAAAATGAGCCAAAAGTGTCACCTGCAGCAACAAAGGACCACGGAGCCTGAATCAGCAGATCGATGAGTGGGCTCAGACATATAGTCAGTTTGGAGTCTGCAAGTCCTAAAAAGATACACAGCTGTTCAAAAAACATTTTGCAGCCAAATTCTGAATTGCTTTTGAATCTGTGCCATTTGGGCACAATGGGGTGAAAGGGATCAACCATCCGCATAGGTTAGCCTCCTTACACTACACTCTGCAATGTAGAATTCATTCTCTTGCTTAGCATTTGACAAACTGCACCAAAAAAGCCCAAGGATGAACATTGTGTGAGAGTGAAAAGATGCTTGGCATAATGTAGGTAAAAGACTGGAATAAGCGGAAAAGAAATGGTTAAGACTGGATCCTCGCTATTGTCTATTTTAATGGAATTGCTTCAAACCTTTAAATTTATATGCAAAGCAAGCACCGCCATTTTGAAAATGTCCTTTTGTTTCCTTTCTCTCAGACCGTGCAGCTACTGTCCACAGAGACCTGCAAAGATTTCATATTACAACCTAAGAGATGTTCAACTACGAGACATTCCTCCTACATAATAATAATTGCAGAGCAGCTTTGCATTATTAAAGATGCGGATCACAGAGCAGCAGCCACAGTGTATCCACCTCTCATCATTAAACAGGTTAAATGGCACAATACCCCAGCTGATGACCCCTGGATCATGAGCAGTTGACCTCTCCTGGATGAAATCCTTAAATAGCCTGAATGCTCCTCCTACCTACAATCCTGCTCTCACATCTTACTGCATATTTGTATTACCGGTCGACCCCAGCACTGATCTACGAGAGCAAGGAGGGTGTTATCGTGCTATCTTGTCTCTGCAGAGTGTGGAGCGACCACCCTTGAGCCCTTAAACGAGAGGTAGTTTAAAAAATATTTACATTAAAAATAGCATTTTTGCTTTATGTATAATCATGGCATGTCTTGTAGAGTGGGAACTGTGCTCTATTACCTGAAATAACTGTGTGAGATCCTAACCAAAAGAGACTTTAATAAAATTAGGGGGGCACTTGAAAAACAATTACAAGGTGCAATTATTCTGCTACAGTGGTTCAAAACAGGTTTTAATTTACCCAGCAATTAAAATTATCTATTATCCAAACACATCAACCATAATCACTTCATAATCTGCTCTTGGAAAATAAAGATGTTTTCGCTCTGTAGCTCCACTAATTAACCCCAGTGTACATTTTATCTAAAAAATGCTTTCAATATTATCTTTTGTTAAATTGAGCTAAATTGTGGAAAGGAGATTATCGCAAATTTTGATTAATCTCTTCACTGATCAATTTACCAGTTAAATTGCCATCCGATTCAGCATATTTGCAAGATTCGTGAACTGATAAAAGCCAGAGAAAACCACTGCTTTGTCAGTTTATTAAACCACATTACAATAAATGTGGTTTAATAAAACCACAATTAACAGATTCAGGAATGACCTTATTTCAGGTAGAATTTCCTTTGCTAAAGCACAAGAAATTGTACAATCATTACATTTATAGATGATTACATTTATATAAATGCCTTTTTCATACTTTTGGCAGTTTTAGTTTGAAAGTAATATTTTAATTTTACCAACATGTTGGGAAGAATCACCTGTGGATTCAGTCATTCAGAACATGATGCTTAATTAAAAGACCACTAGACATTTTGGAGAAGCTTCACTTTTTGTAAAGCAAATACAATGATATTATTAAAGAGTTGAAGTACAATGTCTCTGACACTGATATAATTGAGTCAATAATATTTTATTTACCCTATTTACAGCTTTTTCCCTCATCTGTTTTACTGTCAGTCAGAATCTTAGCACCCAGGTAAGAATGACTGATTTTGGTCAAAGTCAATGACTGTCCTATGTCCTGCCTTCTGTCACAGAGATATGGTTCTGTATTCCTAGAGAACCAGACCAAAATCAATGTAAGAGTGTAAAGTCTCTGTCTACTGGCTGGCTGTGTAGGAGGTGGCTGCTATGATTTTTACAGAGCTGAAAATAAACCTGCTCATTCAGTGTACCAATTACTGTGTCATTATCCTGCCACTGCAATTATGGGTGCTTTTTCTCTGCACTCAACATCATGAAGGTGTCCCCCCCCCCCAAGTAAAACCCATCAAGGTGCATTTAGCTTTAAATGGAAGATGAATCCCTGTTAATTACATTTTCAAAGTGATGGGTTTTTTTTGGTTTGTTTGTTTAAAAGGAACATTTAACGACCACAGTTTTATTTGACTGTTTTTGAGATACATTTATTAAAAACTAAATGATTGTAAAATATTTAAAATGTTTAGTGCTTTATCACCTGATTCTGAAAATGCAAAGCAGCTTATTGTTGGATTAAGAAACTATCTGTTCCTTTTACTACTTTTCTCTCACAAAAAGGTTTAAAATGAGCTACAACCAGATTTGATCTAAAACAATGATTCCTGTGGGTTGGATGAATAATAATAGTGTTGCTAGCCCAATGCACCTGACACTTTTAAAGCTGGCCTGAAAAAACGACTTTGGTGTAATGTTGGATATAACTAAGGTGAAATGAAGAGGGTTAAGTGATCTAACCCTACTGCATCACTGAGCTGTCAGCGGAGGAAGTCTGTGTGTGTGTGTGTGTGTGTGTGTGTGTGTGTGTGTGTGTGAGAGAGAGAGACAGAGAAAGATGGCGTTGAGCTACAAGTTATTACAAATGAATACACAGTTGAGACCAAAATAATTCACCACCCAGATTAAGCTCCAAAATTATTTCTGTTGAACCAAGAAGTTTTTTTTTTTTTTTTTCCTGACAGGAAATAAGACATCTTTTCATAAAACACGGTAATAGTTTTGAAACCAAGCCATTCAGGTTTTTGCATGTTTTAACTGGTATTTTGATGATGAACTCCAGACCCACTGGCCCTCCCTAAGGATATTTTCTGTCATCCTTGTTGTACATCTTTTACACTGATCGTTGCAGGAGTTTCCATGACTACAGGCAAGTCCTTAAATTTGCAGATGATACAGTTATTGTTAGTCTGCTGAATGGTAATTAGGACAAGCACTGATCTGTGGTGGGGGACTTTATCAAATGGTGTGAAACACTGCAGAAAACAAAGGCTTAATATAGAATTAGAATACAAATACCTTGAAACTGCTATAAGATGTAATTTTACAGCAATGTAAATACCTGCCTTTAAGGTGTAATTAGCCCCCATCTGAAAGCTAAGCAATGCCTCAGGCAAATGTTGCAAAATTCCAGCAAAGTGGGCGGAACCAAGCGACACGGCCGAGTGTGGGGATGAGCGGAGGGAGTGAATGTGGCTGTGATTAGGATGAAAGAAGCACTGTGGTCAACTTATCCACTTTGTTGCTATATTTGTCGATTTTTCATACTCCTCTAGTGACTTTTTTTCAAAACAACTCATGATAAAACTTATGACTCTTTTCTGTGTTGTTTGAGACTCTTGTGGCAACAATGCTCTGCAGCCCGGGTGCAGGCAGGCTGTCTTAGCGAGCAGCCAGCCATTACCTGCCATTAACTTCTTTGGCGATTAATGCTCGCCAGTTGCCACAACAATGCTCACTATGCCAACTCCTGACAGGCCATCGGATGGTCAGGGGGATCACTGTAATACCCGAAGTGACGAAGTTGTGCCAAGCTGTATTGCTGCAACCAACAGGAAAATTCATCTGCCTAAGAACCGTTTGACTGAAGACGTTAGTAGTGAGATGGTTTTAGGCAAAATAATGGATGGAAAAGGGTAACAGAAAGGGAGAAATGTGTGGGAAATGTTTAAAGTGAAAGTGGGACGTAAGACTTCTTCAGCTAGAAGAAGCAGAAGAAGGTTGATGCACAGACCAGGGACCCAACTGTCTTCTTATAACTATGTTGGAAATAACAAAATTAGAATTACAGTAATCAATGTTGTGTTTTATTTCTGTAGCAGTGGGAATGTGGTGCTTTTCTGTTTTAAGTAGAATCAACATTTCTTAAAGATTCATACATTTCTTAAAGATTTTTTATTTTTATTTTGCAAAAACATCTCACAGAGCTAAATATGTATTGCTCTAGCTCAGATATGTTTTCCCTTAACAATAGGGTATACCATCTTTTTTTATTGTAGGATGTGGGTTTGTGTTTAAAACGATGTCATTTACCATCTAAGTTCAAAGCCAGAACTCTAAAATGTTTTTTTTTCTTTTTTTTACATATTCTTCAACATGTGTTTTTGGTAAGCTGTACACACAAACCTACCAATAGCATAGGATATAGTGAAAGACTGGATCTCCACAGAGCTCTTATTTATTTCCTTGTTCCCATGAGCTGGACTCCATAGAAACATTTCCCTTACAGGAAATTTTTCCACTGCAGCATCAGGAGCTAGTTTACAAACAGAGCAGTCAGTACTTCCTGTTTTAACCGGCAACATATAAACGACTCTAAAAGCCCACTGCACTTGCCTGGCAAACAACTGCTTTTCTCTGGGGCCAGGCAGAATAATAGAAAACAGCCAGACTAATGCAATTGAAAATTTTAGGGTTAGTTCGATGTTTTGTCTCAAGTCAAAACCAATAGGATGGCTTGGATCAATGATAAGGTTAAATTACAAACGGCAGTTGAGGAAAATGAGATTACTGACTTTACGCTTTCTTTTCTTGAGTTGCATTCCACATTTTATTATTTTCAACTGAGGGTAAGAATGCAATTTGCGATGTTTTTCACATGCTAATCATTGACCATAACACTGAGCGGAGCAATCTTTGGATTAGATTAGATTTCATGTAAACAATAAAACTTTTCAATCTCTGGCATTATCTGGCAGCATGTTCCACTGATTTACAGATTTTACAGAGAGCTGGTTACTCTAATATCTTACGATTTCCAGTGTGAGTTAAATTTTTGGGGTATTTTTTCAATCTAATAGAACAGCTTTGTATCAGAACGAACTAAGTAAAGCTCTCCCAGGCATCTTCAAAGAGCACTCTGTAAAACTTGTAAATGAAAACATTTTCAGGACAGTTTCATTATGCAGAAAAGAGTCATACCCCTAGAGGTATTGCTGTTTTTGTACAATAATGTTTTACTGTTATAATCTATCTCTAACTTTAAATCTGGCACTTAAAACTAAAGACTGTTTGTCCAGAACCACAGAAAATACCAAGGGTTCTCAAAATGTTTTGTACTGTTCTTGATTACCGTATTTTACGCACTATAAGGTGCACCTAAAAACCTTAAATTTTCTCAAAAGCTGACAGTGCGCCTTATAATCCGGTGCGCCTTATATATGGACCAATATTGAACCACAAAAGGTCTCCCAACTACGGTAAGCAGCCGCCGACTTCATTTTCCATCGTAGAAGAAGAAGCGCGCGGCGCATGCTGGGATATATGACTGCGCGAATCATGCCGTTTCATTTCCATTTGTGTGTTTGTGTAAAGACCCCAAAATGGCTCCTTTTAAGAGACGCGCTTACGACGCAGAGTT
>CAEFZX010016206.1:0-29138 GCA_903066825.1 Alfaro cultratus | reverse complement strand
GGAGCAGCTCTCACACACAGAGGATCACAACCAGTTTCTCCTCAACTACCCCTCACTGCCAGCACTCAGTGAGTCTACAGGCTCATCCAGCATCAACATCCGTCCTCTGAGACACTTTGAGGACGTGACAGCAGCTGTGTCAGAGCTCAGAGATAAACTACAGGACGTCCTGAGAGACTCATGGACAAACATCTCACTGATGGTCACTGAGGTGGATGTTTCACTTTCACATCCAGAACCAGAACCAACGACAAGAGCTGGGCTCTTAAAATATTCATGTGAACTCACAATGGATCCAGACACTGTACACAATAATCTGCATTTATCAGAGGGGAACAGGAAGGTAACGGTGCTAGATCAACTCCAGCCTTATCCCAGTCACCCAGATAGATTCCCTGAATGCTTCCAGGTCCTGAGCAAAGAGAGTCTTACTGGACGCTGTTACTGGGAGGTGGAGTGGAGAGGGAATGTAATTTATATCGCTGTTTCATACAAAAACATAAGCAGAGTGGGGAATGGAAGTGGATTTGGGTATAATAATAAATCTTGGTCATTGTATTGTTACCAACACAAATTTGAATTTTGGCACAAGAAAAAGCCAACCTCCATCTCGGTTCCTCAGTCCTCCAGAGTGGGAGTGTACCTGGATCACAGAGCAGGTCTTCTGTCCTTCTACAGAGTCTCTGAATCCATGACTCTGATCCACAGAGTCCAGACCAGATTCACTCAGCCGCTGCACGCTGGAGTTTGGATTTTTAACTACGGAAATTCTGCTGAATTCTGCAAGCTGAAGAAGAAGACCGCTCAGAAATAAAATGTTGGGTTTCTCTTTGCTTTTATTTTGAAAGCCTGTTGTATCAGTTTGCTGCTGCTTTCCTCTAAACATGTTTCTACAAACAGAAAAGTAAACTAATTTCTTACTTTTTTTTAATTGATTGAGTTGTTTGGCTGTATCTGTATTTTATGGGTCCAGAAATAAAAGCTTTATTTTCATGTTTTGCATCATTGGTGTTTAGAAATACAAAATAAACTCCTGAATATTAACAGATTCATGATATGTTGTCACAAAATAGGTTCAGTTATATTCCTATTCCTAAATTTAATTGAATTTATTTGTAGCAGAACTTTTCTTTGAAATGTTTTTCTTTAGGATTATACCAGATTTATAAAGCTATTAATAATTTGGTTTAACAATAGCTCATCTGAAAAAAGTCAGATTTTACAGTTTAATGAATGCATCATAAATATTAAAGGTTTTGATTCGAATAAACTGACTCACAACATAACTATTCAACCGCGGTATGACGTGAGCTACCAGAAGGGGGCGCTGCAGTCCTGCCAGGTCTGCAGTGGAAGCTTCACTCTGTCAGGAAGGATTTACTGATAAACATTATTTTTATCCCATCAACTGGGACAAAATTAGTCCTGAAATGCTACAAATGCAACTCAGTTATTTTTCAAAGTTAAAAAATGTTTAGATTCATAAAAAAGTTTTTAAAAAAATCTTGAAATGTATGCATAAAAATACATAACATTTGTTTGAAGATTTTCCAAGGTGTGATGAAAAAAATATGAATTGAATATAATTCATTCTCATTTTCTAGCAAAATAAAACTGCCTTAAGATTAAGATTAGAAGAAACAACCTCATTGTGATTCATTTGAACAGGTAACTACATTGTTGTCTTGTACAAACAGAACAAAGAAGACATTTTGGTGTAAAGAATGTTTGGTACTTTTGGGTTCCACATAGATTCATATAATGCATAATCGCTTTTTGCTCCTCTGGTTCCTCGTTTCCTCTGATGACTCCTCCATAAAGTCAATTTTCTTTTAATTGCCTCCTTGTAGTGCGTCTTCATTTAAATTATATCTTTATTTTTATTCAACAAACACATAAAACAAAGTAAATAAAAAATAAAATCAACAAATCAATTTAAAGCAAAAAAAAAAAAAAAGAAATAAGTAATATTTATTGTCCACTAGAGGGCTCTGCCTCTTGTTTTGAGGCCGTTTCTGGTTCCAGCTGCAGACTTCAATTCCCAGAATCCTTTGTTCCAACCTGCCTGCTAGCATGACTTCCATCCTTCCAGAGCAGCAGACGAAAAGGAAACAGATAATTTCTCCGCCTCTCCGAGCCTGAAATCAGTCGCAAAAACACGTCCGACTTTTTTCTCCAGAGAACATTAAATCTTGTCTGAGCGTCTCTAACAGGTAAGAGTTGTGACGGAGTCAAATATTAGATTCAAAGGAAACCCGGAGGAAGCTCTCTTGCTAGCTAGCTGTCAGATGAACCCAGTGATGCAGGTAAAAAGGCCAGAGAGCTGCTCAGGGTCGTTAATCTCCTTTTAACTGTTTATTTTGTCGCTTTTTGTTTTCCTACCTGGCCAGGTGACTCTGTTGACCCTTTAAAGGGACATTCCGAAGTGTTGTGTTTTTAGAGGCCTTGTCAGCTTGTTTATATCCGCCAGCTGCTGAAGATGTAAATAAACCTCATTTTTAAACCTGATCTAAAACATCTGGGTCTGTAAAGACTTTCAAACAGTTTGTTTACATGAATACTGAAATCGCAGTTTTAATTATAGTTAAAATGTTTTGCAAGGTTCCTGGTTACCTGGTGAAGCAGGTGTGTCCAGACACACCTGAGGCCTGATGTAACATCAATATGTTTCATCTTATTTTATTACATTTTTACAATTATGTTTATGTTTGAGGCTCTTCTGGTGTCATGTAGTTCTCTCTTAAAGCAGGGATGTCCAAAGTGTGGCCCCGGGGCCCTTTGCAGCCCTCTGCATGATTTTGTTTGGCCCGTCGATCCACAATTCAAGAATGTAGCAAATTTAATTTTATGTTTTTCTGACAATCCGGTTTTATTCCTGACATTGAAGTAGCTGCTTGATCAAACCAGTTACACCTGCACTACCATCATCCATACTGGGATTATTTCCTCCTTAGATGTTTTAGTGCAACGTTTCAGGAGTCTGATTCAGAGTTGTCACCAGAGCAAGTCTTTGAACTCCAATGTTTTTTGTTTTATATATATAAATCTCTACGAGCTTCTGCTCACATTTTCATATACTCCTACTATTTTTGGATATGATGGTAAAAGTTTTCTTTGACAATTTCCTTCAGTCTGTCTGAAACCAGCACCTGTGGGTAAGGTGCAATTTGGAGGTGTGTGTTGCTTGTCACACACAAGCCCCTCTCCTGACTCATCTCGAAAGCTGCTACAAAAAAATGTTATTAATGTTCCTAAAAATATTTTTTTCTCTCAAAAAGTTCACGTTTATTATGTCGTATAAAAATAACATGGAAACAAATATCTGTACTTCAGTCCGTATTTTCTAGCTCTGCACTTCGTCTTTATCAACCAACCTGCAACTGAAACATTTTTTATTTGCCACAAAAGCTCAGCACGTGTTTTAAGACTGAATACAGCCACAAATGAGAAGTTGAGAGGTCATATTTCCTGTCAGTAGAAACGAATTCATCACATGAATTTATTAACACAAACTTCCCACACTGGGGATTATTTAATTAGGTCATCAGATGCTGGGAAAGCTGCTTTCTTTTTCTGAACTTTTGTCCCTTAGACACTCAAATTATCTGAAAACATAAGAATAAAAGAGTCCAACTGTGATACTTTGTTAAATTTTTAACATGTTTAAAAGTAAAAATGTCTGAAATATTTGTGTCAAACCTCAAAAGTTCATATTACAGCTTTAATCAACCATAATTGAGCAAATTTGGATCCATAATATTGATTTATTTTCTCTTAAATTAATAAGAATGGATTTTGTTGGCCATGTCAGAGTTAAACCAGTTAAAACGTAACGTTGCTTTGCGGGCTGAGAGGGAAGTGAAGAGGAAGCTTCAAACTGACTCTGTTCATAATGTGAGAGAAAATATCAGCTTCTGGACTTAAAACCGTTTTATTGCCCTGGTTTTATCTCACTGGCTCAAGATCTGGGTTTGGATCATTCAGTCAGATCCTGATAGCTTTTGTGTATTATTTTTATTATATTTATTATATATATATGTAGGACTTTAAAAAAAAAGTCTTTATTATGCAAAGAAATTGAAGCTTTTGTCTCAGATTTTTTGTAAAATGTGGATTTTGTGAACCTGAAGGAAACAACATCATCAGCAAAGCACTGTTGGAGTTTGAAACATGCTTTTTGTTACTTTATATAAAAACTACTAAGTTTTACAGTTACAGTTAGTTTCACTTCCTCAAGGGCGCTGAGCAAATACAGCAGAGGAGTTAGAGATTTACTAATAGCTTCCTGAGTCGCAGGAAAAGATACTTTCATTGTTCATGTAAAATATAAATATTCCAGCTAAACTCGGTGAAACTGCAGCAAGGCTGTATTTATTTAAGGTTAATTTAAATGGCAGAAAAACATTACCTGAGCTGAAACAGAAGCTATGATTGCCTTATTGAGTTTCTGAATAACTTTAAAATATTAAATCATAGAAATGACTCACTAGTTTTACGCAGAGTAGTGAAGAGAGCAACATAAGGACAGAAGCAGCACCTTGTATTTGAAACAAAAGCCGTATTTGTTCCAAAGATTTACATTTTAAGCTTATTGCTGCTGAACAATTTTTACAGCAATGATTCTGCTGTTTAATAAGAGTCTTTAATTTTAGTAAGAAGTTAGTTTAAAGGACTAAACTATAAAGTTTGAAATATTCAAAATATTTATGTTACATTCAAAGCTATTACATGTTTATTAATTTTCATATTTAGTATATAACTCAAACCGAAACTGATTAAGTAAAACTAGTAAGTTTGAGGGAAATGCACATGACTAGTTTTAATTATTTTTTCAAGCAGAACTGTAGATGTACCTCTGTCTCTATTGTAACCCTGACACATGATATTCTGTTTCTTTTTTATCTAGAATTTGCAGGTTAGCAAAATGTTTCTAAATTTAAGATTATCTTGAGACAAAATAAGACATTTGAACATTTCGCCTTATTCTGAGTTGATTTGTTTTTGACTAAAGGTCTATAATTGTCTCCTGGCCTATAAGGTGGGAAAACAGTCATTCAGAATTTAATCTCAGAAAGACAGATACTAACTGTTATTTTTTGTTTTTTTTGCACATACACTTAATTGTCATTTGTATGAAAAAGGATAAAATCCTCTAGTTATCACTGAAATGACTAAAAGAAAACATGTTAATGTTATAGAGCCTGGAAGGGGACCAAGGACACGTCCCTGTGGAACCACAACTCAGCTGAACTATGAAGAATTTAAATTTATACTCTGACAAAAAACAAATAAATGTAAATTTTCTTTCTTCCAGATGCTGTGATGCCGTTTTCCTCCACAAACTGACTGCAAACAGCCACATGACCCACCGCTGCCGCCTGTGAGGACGCCGTTCTGAGCAGTGGGCGGGGCCTGTCCTGTCTGGGGGCGGGGCCAGCGATGGACAGCCGGTGCAGCAGCGTCGATTCGCGGCTGAACGGCAGAGGCCTGGGGTCGGTCAGCAGCACGCCGCTGTCTGCCAGGGTGGAGTCGTACGAAGCCGGGGAGAAGAAATGCATCTCAGACGTTCGGAGGACATTCTGCCTCTTCGTCACCTTTGACCTCTTGTTCATCACTCTGCTCTGGATTATTGAGCTAAACGTAAGACGAGTGTTTTTGCACTGTGTGTCAGTAACACTGCAGGTCCTAAAATACAGATTTAAACTAATTATTTTGTTGCTTTTCAGCAAAAACTTTGCAGAGAAACTTTAGCAGATTTAAAACTTCAGCTTAAGTTAAATCCATTTCAACTGGAGTTAATTATTGACTCCCAGAAGAATAGACATTATTAAGATAAATGATAATATTGTTGCTTTAAGATCATTTTGAAGTAATATAATGGCAATAGCATAATAATACAAGGACATATTCTCAAAGATCATTTTAAATATTCAAAATAAATCAACAGAAACGGAAAATAAAAATAATTATGAAGTTTCTGTAAACCAAATTGTCCAAAGACTGAAGACGTTTGTCAGTTTTTGGTAGAGAGAAAATAAAAATAAAAATTGATTTATCATGCAATTAATAGATTTATTGCTTATTTTTGACAGGCCAACTGTTAATGTGTTGTTGTTGTTGTGCAGCAAACATTTTCAAATCTTTTTAACGTGAAACAAATTGAAGAATCACTGATTGTAACTAAACCTGCAGCTGAACTTTGAAAAACTGAAGCGAACGATTTAAAGTTCAGCCTTCTGCTTTCCAAAATGGCTCCATGCAAATTTTATGTCGTCTGAAACACATAAAACCTTCAGAGTCAAAGTCACAGAAGTTTATGATGTAAAAAAGGTCAGTTTATATAATTAGAAGTCATTTTACTAAGTAAATAATTTACTGTCTGCCTTGTTGGGTTTATAGCTTCGCTGCAGATTCGGTCGTCTGACTGCGGTTGGATAGCAGGAGGTCAGGGTTTCTGTGGAGGAGCAGATCGAGGTCAGACTTCTGCTCAGATTGAGGAAATGTTTGATTTTTTTCTTAAAAAGATCCAGTTACAACTGGTTCAACCTCCAACACTTAAAAATTACTTCTTTTTTTATTTGTTTGGATGTCAGCAGTGAATCATCAGACAGAAGTGAATTTATTTCTGTTATAAACAGTTTTAGTGACTTTTTGACCTGCTGCTTCCTTTTCCACAGCAGAAGGGCGGTGCAGCTGGTGCCTCTGCTGCCTTGCAGTAGGAAGGTTCTGGGTTCGAATCCCAGCCTGCAGTCTTTCTGCGTGGAGTTTGCATTTCCTCTCTGGGTACTCCGGCTTCCTCCCAGTTCAAAAACATGAAATGTCCTTTTTCTATTTTGGAATGTGAATCCATTTATTGTGTATTCCCTCTAAAATGATCAAAATTTAACATAAAAGCTCAATTGTATTCATACGCACTGTAAAACTTGGTTAATGTGCCTCTGACTGGATTCCTGGCAGAATTATGAGTTTAGTTGAAGTCGGTTGGTTTCCCGACGCAGACGAGACTCAAATTATCTACATAGTTTAGAAAGTAAAGTTTGGGAAACATTTTCCAGAATGTGTATTTTGTCTTTTATCACTTAGAAAATAATACACATTAGGTCAAAAACCTAATAATATTAAGTTTATTAAACTCAGTTTAGGGTTTATTTTTGACTTCCAAAGATAAATATAAGGAAAGTGAGAACATCCCTGTTCTGAAATAAAAACTATCATTCAAAAATCTCAGCTTTAGTCTGAAAATACTTGTTTCTGTTCATGCTGTCAAGTGTTGGGTCATATATATTTATTTGCATATTTTAATGTATTTCTAATATTGTATGAAAAGACACGAGTGGTTTAATTAAAAATCTGCAGAATGTTTTTGAATCCGGTTTATTGTCTGAATGCTACAACTCTTCAGTAAAATAATTTAGTTGCAGCTCTAGATGAAAACTTTTGCTGTGTTTTGAAAAGCTGTGGACTTTAAAATATATTTACTATTAAACATGTTTATCATACTTTCTAATTGGGGTTTGTTAATTTTTGAGTGATGCTTTTGGTTGGAGCCAAACTTTTACATGTAATATGATGAAAATATTAAGAGCATTTAATAATTTAACATGATTTTATTGAGCAAAAACCCAAAAGTTTTCCGTTTGTTCCGCTGCAGGCGAGCGGAGGCGTTCAGGCGCAGCTGGAGGAGGAAGTGCTGCACTACGACTACCATGCCTCTTTCTTTGACATTTTTGTAAGACCGTCTCTAGTTTTTTCTGCATTTTTAATTTTATTATCTTTTAGTTTAATCTGAGCGGCTGCTTGTTTCCAGCTGCTGGCCGTCTTCAGGTTTGCTGCTCTCATCCTGGCGTACGCCATCTGCAAGCTGCGTCACTGGTGGGCCGTCGCTGTGAGTGTTTCTGTCTTTAAGCCCGTTTTTCATTATTTAAGCTTGAACAGAATCAGATTATTTTACAAAACATATATGGAGAAAAGATCTGAACAAACCAAGTACAACTTTGTTTTTTTAGCCACACCTAAAAGGACGTAAGGATGTTTACGGTTTTTTTCTATCTTTTGTGTTTCATATTTTCTATATTTGTTTATTTTATTGAATTATTTTAATTTTAAGTTCCTGTAAAAAGCTGGAAGGATTCATATCCATATTACAGACTGTGTGTTTTTCTCGCTGTGCAGATAACCACTGCAGTCAGCTGCGCGTTCCTGATTGTTAAAGTCATTTTATCAAAGGTAAGAGGAAGAATAAAGTTGCTGCTGCTGATCCAAAACCTCAAGCAAATATTTTTAGAATGAATTTATCAGGTATAATTACAATATCAGGTTTAATAAAGAGTCTGTTTCTGTTGTAACCTGCTAAATATCTCCATCTCTGCTGAACATGGAACTTATTTCAGTTTTTACCAAAGAAAATCTCAACCTTTATTAAAGCTCTGTGTTCACCCACCTATTAAACTGATTTAAATAAATACAAAATGTTATATTCTACAATATTCAGATTAAGCCCTAAGACTGACATTTTATGACCATTTACAAACATAAAAACTAAAATCCTGGATCTTAAGTGAGATTAGCTCAGACAAATCTGAATCTTCCACATTTTCTAAAGCAGCTTATACGTTCAGATAATAAAACCATCAAATCATCTACATTTTATGATGAATGTTTACAAAAACCCCCAGAAAATGTATGAAGTTGAGTTTAAATTGAATTTCTGATTCCATAAACGGTTTGTTGGTTTGTTTGTGAGCACAGCTGCTCCTCCAAGGCGCCTTCGGTTACCTGCTGCCCATCGTCTCCTTCATCCTGGCCTGGATTGAAACCTGGCTGCTCGACTTCAAGGTGCTGCCGCAGGAGAACGAGGACGAAAGCCGTGAGTCCGCTGGTCGGCCGCAGATTAACAACATGAACTCCGTATCGGACCTGCTGACGACGTTTGTCCCGTCTGCAGGATATCAGTCGTTCATGGACGCCGTTCAGCGCGCTCCTCTCCTGGGTCCTGGTCCTCTGTCCGACGGGCAGTTTTACTCTCCACCCGAGTCTCTAGCAGGTCACTTATCCTAAACCAACATTTACTTCTGAGAGAAAAGAACCAGAACTTTCCTGTAGCCTCTTGAATGTGGTTTGTATTTCTGTTAAAGCCGTTTTATCGTGGCAGTGATCGTTTTCTGTCCTGTTTTCAGACTCTGATGAAGATCTGGAGGATAAACACGATCCAGAAAAATGCCTGATCCAGAAAGTCTCCTAACTGGTAGAAAACTCTTCCTGCAGCAGATAAAGTGTCTCTGATGTTGAGCTGATCTCTGTGTGGGAGTTTCAGTTAAAGATGTACAAAAACAGCAGCAAAAAATACAGATTTAAGAGGCTAAGAAGGAGGATTAAAAGTTTAAAACAAAAACAATAACAGCCAGATGATATTTGATTACAAATTACTGCGGTTTATTCAGATGATGCAGCAGAGAGAGACCTCTAGTGGTGAGAACAGAACATTGTTCCTAAAGCGCATGTAGGTCAGTGTTTTACACAGTGGGGCCGCCAGGGGGCGCCAGAGGGAAGATGAGGGGGAAAAGAAATCCAATTGAAGTCATAAATATTAATTTTTTATAGTCACTATTGTAAAATTTAAATTAAAATAACTTATTGAAGATGGAGATGGAGGATAAAAATAGCTTTTATTTTGCAAAGGAAAGAGAAATTCAGTAAAATGTTATTTCCTGTGTTCATGTTTCTGATTGGCTGCCAGTCAAATTTATCAAGTCGTTTTAATCCTCAAGCCAGAAATCGAAAAACTTTTGATAAGAAGAAGAAACTAATCTGCTTTCTTAACAAAAGACGGGATTGAGGTGGAAAAAATAATCTGGTAATTTATGCGACATCAGATTAATAAAGTCATAATAAATATAACCTGATGAAAATGTTCCACCACAGAACTCATTATCTACTAAAATCAGAGGATATGAGGCAGCAGTGACTAGTTATTGATGTATTTTAAGATGAAATGTATTAAATTGAGGAAAAGCTTCTTGAGTTTGACCTTTAAAAGGTCAAAGTTCACTGGGTTTGTTCTGCTCGTTCTTCAGGTTCCTCCTGCCTTAAACGTCCTGCTCGTCTCTGGACCTTCGGTTCAACATCAGCCTTCCTCACGCCGCCGCTCAACGCCGTCCCAGTTCTGGTTCCAGACGGTTTTTGTTTTTAGACCTTTTGAGGGAATTAATTTTTATACAAAATGAACTTAAAGTCTGGTTGAACAAAAAGATCATTTTTTTTCTGTCTGTTTTTAAAAAGAACTTTTTCAGATTTCAACCATGATTCACGTTTTGTTTTACACGTTTCTGGACAGCTTGTCTTAAATTTACACCATGTTTACTGTAATATTTGGTTGTTTTTGATTTTACTGTGACATAAATCCTGTGATTGGATGAAGGAACATGTGAAGGACCAGCAGGTTGAACAAGCTGATCGCTGATTTACAGAGCCTGAATAAAAGCATTGAAGGGAAAATGAGCCACATGAAGGATCCTGCACTGTATGTATCATATATATATTATATATTAAACTGCTTTTAAAAGCAGCTGTTGGAGGAGGAAAAAGTCAAACAATGTAATGAAGCATGTCTTGATGCATGCCATCCAAACCGTTTGGTTTTCATGGAAAGCTTGTCTGTAAAATAGAACCAATAAAAGGTGAAACCTGGTTTTCTTTTGTTTGTGAGACTTTGTTAGGATCTAATGTGGGACAGTTTTAGGTCAAATAATTTCCTTCTAAACAAGAATGTCATGTTCTTTTGTCTTTCCCATTTTGAAGAGTGTCAGTGAAACAGGAAGTCATTCAGCTTTAGATAATTGTTTCCAAATACAGGGTCATTTTTTTTCCCCAACTGAATTTTCACACATTTTTTAGGGACTTTAAAACAGGGTAGTTGATTTAAAGACTTTAAAATAATAAAATAAAAACAGTTATTTTCTGTAATACTGTTTTATTCAGTTTGTCACATTTTTAATCAACAGAAGTCAAGAATCGGAGGCAGGTGTGAACATCAGCATCCTGCCTCTCATCAGTGCTGCGTCAAAAACACTTTTCTCCAAAATAAATAGGATACTGACTTCTTTAAAAAACATAAACTACTAGCCTACATCTGATCCTGGATCAGCCTGGAAACGATGAGCTGAACCAGAAACCACAGAGGAAAATCTGAGGACTTCAGAGGTGAAGAATGTAACGCTGTAAACCTTCGTTGTTTTTATTGACGAGTTTTTGATCCTTCATCCTGTGAGCGTCGTTTAAAAAATGAGACGTGAGCAGTTTGAATACAGACGAGACAAAAGTTTCTATTTCCTGCTCTTCTCTACATGAAGACAGTCGTGCTGAACATTTTACTCCATTCTACTTCTAAAGTGTCAACAATGAATCTAAGCATCAAGTTGAATTTTTCTTCTTTTACAGCATTATGAGATGATCACAGAGACACAACAAACAAAAATGCTCCATCAGATCTTAAAACCTCCCATTGCATTGAATGTAACATGTAGCATCAAAGTTTAGATTCATTTTTCTGCATTAAAATAAAACCAGAAACTATTTTTAGTCCAGGCAGAGTGATGAGCTCAGCAACACTTTGCTCCAAAATAAAACGTTTTGCAGATTTTTGGTTAAAATCTCAACCTGCAGAAATGAAAAGTGATGCAGAAACATGAATTTCAAACAAAACAATCTGCACAAAACATGGAACAAAAACTAAAGGAATAAAAACCCTAAAGGAGCCATAAAACGGGGCAGATGCATAATGGCTGTTTCACAATAAGCAGCTGCAAACCATCATCAAAACAGCAGAAAATAATTTAAATATATCAAAATTAATAAGCTTGTCTCATTTTTAAAAAGGCAGAAACTAAAAATTGGAATTTAATTTAAACATTAAATCATGTTATGGAAATTAGCAGAACAGACTTTCTTATTTTCCAACAAAGTCAGAGGGAATCTAAATTTATATTTTTAAAATTGTCGCTGTAAAAAAGTGTTATTAAAAAGCAGAATAGTTTTATACTTTTATGACGTAAATTGCAACAAATCAGTTCCAGGCCTGTCTTTACCTGGATTTTAGATTTAAATGTGATTTTATGAGATAATATTCAGCAGAAACACATGAATAAAATACTGAACTTAAAGTTTTGCAGAACAAATTTTGTTAAGTCACCAGTTGTGGGCACTTCAAGCTAAAGAGCTAACTACGCTAACCCTAAAGCACTAATCATTAGTTCCACTAAAGCCATAAACTAACCTAATGCTAACACGCTAAAGTCAGTGACACAACATGTCATATCGCCGTCTTCAGGATCATTGTTGTGATTTTTTGGAACAAAACTTTCATTCGTGGTTTCAGTTTTATAGTTGCTGATTTTTGTCGGTGTTTTGTTGCAGATCAGGACATCAGCAGATTTTAAAGAGCTTATTGGGGAGCTACAGTACTTGTACACTTTCCATTTGCTCAAAAAAGTTTCTTTAAAACCTTCCTGTTGTCCTCGGGTCAAAATGACCCGCCACTGTGTTAAAACCCTCCCATTACATTACTTCCTGTTGACCCGAGGACAACAGGAAGGTTAAGAAAAAAAAGAGGCGAGGAAAAGGAATCAATGCATAAGTGATTTCAAAATAAGAGCATGTAGATAAACGTCTACATTAATGAAGTTCATAAACAAAACTTCAACATAAAAGCTGAAGTTCAGTTGAATAACGTTTAATTGAAACGTTATTCAATTAAACGTTATAGAACAGTGAAAGTAGAGGTTTATAATTTATCCAGAAAAATTACTTTAGGGGAAGCTACATGCGCTAACAAAAACGCTAAACAAGATAAATTTGCTCTGCTATTAGCGCATTAGCAGATTAGCAAAAGAGTGCCCACCACTGTCAGCTACTGATTTCAATCATCTTTAAAACCCTCTGTATTGCGGCGCAGCTATGCTGCTTGCTTGAATTGAATTTTATTTTTGTCCTTGTATATTAATGAACGTACAATATTGTCATAAATATACTGGATTTAGCAAAATGCTCATTTCCATCTGCAGTCCCTCAGTGATGAAGCTGTAATTCACCAGATGAGACCAGATAACGACCCTGTCGTTCTGCTGCGCAGCAGAAATCAGCCTGCAGGTGGAGATGAAGTGAAGCTACAGCAGGAATGACGTGGCTTGGAGAGGAGAGCATCTCAGTGGAGCTAAACCTTTTCTGCAATCACTAGCAGAACCGGAGTGTCATGAAGAGGTTTCTATATTTGCTTCCCTCCAGAGGAGAGCGGTGAAGTTCAGCGAACTGATGCAGAGAATTCAATCTGGCTGTTTCAGACCGTTTTCCTTCCACAGCTGATGGAGACAACTTGATCTGGAGCCACATGGAGATCAGCTGCTTGTTTTCAGTGCATCTGCTGCTATTCTGTCTGAAATATCTCAGCTGTTTCCTTCCTGGAACTGGAGGAGAAACGCTGATCCTGTTCAGGTTGAGCTGCTCGCTGGGCTGCTGAGACGTAGGGATGGATTGTATGGAGCAACAAAAGGGCCGACTGACCCGTTTAAAACATAGAAACAAACATAAAGCTGGACTCTAAAAGCTGTTTTCACGTAGCACCATGCCATCGGTTTCCAGTTCCTAACACTGAATCATCCTGTATCACATTTCCAGGAGTTTTTTTGTTCTGTTTTTTTTTTTTTTTTTTAGATGAGGACAAACATCGCTCGCGTGACGGTGAAGAAATGAAGAAGAAGAAGAAGCAGACGGATGTGAGGAGAAAGCTGAGGTATCCGTTCGGGAGAGTCCTGCAGTCTGACGGGGAGATTTCTGCTTGTTCTGTTCATGTGAGGGTTGAGGTGACAGAAGGCACGTGAAGCCAGGGCGCACTGCAAAACTAAACCTTACTTTTGCTCTGGTTTCTAGTGCAAATACTTTAGTGCACTTTAACTAAGATAAAATGACATTAAAAATAATATTTCAGCAAGAAATATGAGCTTAAAGTAATAAAGTTATTAAAATAGCAGAAAAAGTCCTTACTTGCAGATTATTTCACTTATAACAAAACATTTTCCCCTTGCTATAAGTGAGATAATCTGCCAATTTTTTCCATCAAAATTAAGGAATTAAAACAACCTCCTATGTCTTGCTGATAAGTTAGTTTTGTCTTATTTTAAGTGTAATAAAATATTTGCACTAGAAACTAGACCAAAAATACTTGGTAATATTTTGTGTTTTTGCAGAGTGGGGGGGTTTATGAGCAGTGAAGCGCCGTCCATCCAAACAGCCGACTGGGCTTTTCTCCATGTCACAAAGGAATCTGCTCTCCAGCAGATTTTTCTCTTTTATTGTCAGAAAAGCTGAAAGCTTTCTGCTCACTAAAACATGTGAATGAATCTGGGCTTCCGGTGGTTCAAACCCGAACTGAGACGTGTTCCAGTGAGCGGGCCGGGGCCGGGGCAGGAGCCGGGGCCGGGGCAGGAGCCGGGGCCGGGGCAGTAGCCGGGGCCGGGGCAGGAGCCGGGGCCGGGGCAGGAGCCGGGGCCGGGGCAGGAGCCGGGGCAGGAGCCGGGGCAGGAGAGGCTGCAGTTGCACCCGCAGGGGGAGGAGTTATTGCTTTCAGCTCGTTGCCGGGGCAACTCTGGGTGCTGACGCCTCGGTTGAGGGCGTTAGCGGCGTGCGGCGCGGCGGGGTCGGTGCGGGGGATGTTGACGGGGCAGGAGCGGGTGCGGGCGTGGCCCTTGTGGCCCCCCGGGTGGCACACGAGGCTTCCCACGGTGTCGACAGGCGACAGGTGGCGCTTCAGCCAGCGCTCCACCCGCTCCTCCTTATACTTGATGGAGTACCAGGTGAGGAAGATGAAGAGGAAGCCGAGGAACTTGAGGCTGGCGGCCAGGCCGAAGTAGACGAAGCGCAGGGAGGTGACGTCGTACTCCCAGCAGGAGCCGTGAACGCCGCAGTCCTGCTGCCACAGCATGCAGGTGGTGTCGATGACGGCGCCGAAGTAGATGGGCGTCGGGATGTAGGCTGGGAGGAAGAGGAAGATTCAGAAACCAATTTTTCTTTTAAAACACTCCAGAGATTCTGCTTGAATTATGTGACTGACGAGAGGAAAACACAGAAGCTGCGTTTCCGTTGACCACATATTTCGAAAATAAATTTGCCTAATGGAAACACGGCAATTTCGTAAAAGTTCTCGTTTTGTTGATAAAATGTTATGCCGCTATGATGAGGTTGTTTAAAATGTGGTTTATTTCGCAAGACAGTCACATGATCGACAACCAAATGTTACCACTGGTGCAAACCACAAAGAAGAAGAAAACAGGAAGTGGTTGGATAATCATTGCCTGCATGTTTTTAATGTCTAATGAGGTGATCAAACTTATTCATGTGTGATTTTGTCTCTGTTACTTATTTCATGGAAACACTGCAATTGCAAAGCTGTGTTTTTTCACCATCAGAGGAATATTGACAAAGTTTTGCAAACATTTGTAAAGGAAAAGCAGCTTCTGTAAATAAAAAGATCATTTATTTAAAGCTTTGAATAGCTGTCTGGCTTTTTCTTAAATAAAGAAATATCAAGGAATTATCTAAAATTAGATTTGATAAAAGAATGAAACAGACTAAAATTATTTTTTTAGCATTTTGAATCAATTCAGGTTTGCCAGGACGAGGAATTGTTTTGCTATTTATGTGAAGAGAAGGCAGAACCAAACAGAATTTAACCAACAAGAAAACAAGGAGTTTGTTTCTGCTCACCAAGAGTCCTGAGGAGAACAAACTGCATCCCCAAAGCGAACGGCCGCTCCTGCTCTGCAACAGACCTGCAGCACAAAAACGCCCAGAAATGTAAAAATGTTCTGTTGCTCTGTTGATAACCAAGCAGAGGCTCCATTCCTCTGTTAGAAAGCAAATTACCTGAGGGTGACGATGATGGCGGAGGGCTGGGCGCAGGCGGTGATGAGCGTGACGATGAAGAGGAAGATGAGGAAGGGGATGAGGGTGTTGCAGGTTCTGTCGCACTTCCCTGAAACGGCGTAGCCGTTCTCGTTCAGGTAGGTTTTGACGATGACGAGCTGCAGCTGGTTGCTGCCCTGACCGCCGGACGACGGCGTTATGACCTGGCGGCTCTGGACGCAGGCGCAGTCCGAGTAGTTCCTGATCTGAACGACACAACGACACATCTGGAGGTTCAGATACAACGAGGAAAACAAGACTGACGAGGTGTGGAGCAAGACACACAATCTGACGGTGGGAATACATTCTGGGTTTTTAAAGATGACCTCTTATACTTCCTTTGAATCTAAAGAATCTGCTGCTGGCCACGCCCCCAAACTCAACTTTACACTCACATGAAAATGGCTGAAAACAGATGCGCAATTATACAATCATACATCTTTGAAAAGCAGAAGTGGAGCCTCCTGCACAACCAACAATGCAGAAAGTGGTTTCTGGATAGTCAGTGAGCAACAAAACTCTTTTTCTTTTCCAGCAGCCATTGTACAGAGCATACAACGGTAAAACAACAAGACCAAACGTGCTGGGGCTCGGCTGCGGTTGCTAGGTAACAGGTTGAACTTTACTGCGGTTGCTAGGTAACAGGTTGAACTTTACTGCGATTGCTAGCCATTGGGTTGTGATAATACATTCCTAAGGATTTCGAAATGGCTCATTTTCCAGACACCAAAAAACATGAATGCATTGCCAAAAACCAGCTGTGTTTTTTTAACCACTTGGTTTGTTTTTGGAAGCAGTAGAAACCCAAATGGGGTCAGGAGGTGCTGGTGCCTCTCCAGCTACGGTCCGGGCGAGAGGCGGGGTCACCTGGACAGGTCGCCAGTCTGTCGCAGGGCAACACAGAGACAGACAGGACAAACAACCATGCAGTCATGTTTTTGGACTGTGGGAGGAAGCCAGAGTACCCAGAGAGAACCCAGCATACACAGGGAGAACATGCAAACTCCGAGCAGAAAGACCCCAGGAATTGAACCCAGAACCTTCTTGCTGCAAGGCAACAGTGCTACCAACTGCACCACTGCGCAGCCCGCAACCAGTTCCTTTTGTTAAAATTCTTTGATTGAATGTTTTTTAGTCATTTCTGTCCGTTTTTCAGGAATTGTTATTTTAAGTTTGTATTATGTAGAATAAAAAGAGACTTTTCTTATTTCTTTTTTAATTTCCATGTTTTTAAGGTTTGCTGCTGAAATATTAATAGTAAAACATCATTTGCATGTGCATCTCCCCTCCCACCCCTGTTTCTTACCCCGTTTGTGTCGTTGGCCACGCTGCCGCAGCCGGCCAGGCAGGGGTTAAAGTAGGTGATCCCGTCGGAGCCGCAGACCGGCGCGTACTCGTGAATTTTACATCCACAGTTCACATTACAACCTCCTGTCAGGTTCCTCTGAGTCATGGTGAGCGTCGGCCTGCAGAGAGGAAAACACACTCAGAGGCAAGACTAATAACAGGGGCGATCAGCAGGATGCAGCAAGAAACACGTGAATTAGTGGCGATTTAGCAAAAAAAAAGATTGAGCATAGAGTAAGAAGGGAGGAGAAAGAAAAGATGAAAGGAGAAAGGCAGGATGATGGAGGAAGAAACACGTGAAAAGACACGGCAGGAATCCAGAGCGCGTCTGTCCCAAGCTGTCCTTGGACTCTCTCCATCTGAGTCATGTAATCTCCCAGAGAGACGCTGCGTCCAAACACAAAACGCCTCCGTTTACCGACTCATTATGCAGCATCTCTGCTCTGATCTGCAGACTCCACGAATTTACAGATGAGCTGATAACAAAACGGACCCAGGGGCCAAACTGGATTAGATTAAAACCTTTCAGAGTTTCTGCTTACTGGTGGAGGCCAGAGGAGGCGAGGGGGGGTAACCTGCAAAAAGCTGTTTAAAATGTCTGCAGGTTGTATTTAGAAACCAGTGCAGAAGTATTTGAGTCAGTCAGCTACACTGCAGCAGGGCAACACGGCTTCAAATTAAAATCTACAACCTTTTTAATCCAAATCTCCAAAGATCTTCCCTCCCTCGCTTTTTCCTTCAAAATAAGATTTAAATGGCAAAAAATATCTGAAAAAATGATTTTTTTCACTTAAAACAAAAATCAGTAATAAGGAATAATTGACTCAAAACAAGCTGCTATATCTTGCTGAAAAGTTACTTATTAGTTGGTTTTGTCTTAAGATATTTGCACTAGAAACTAGATAAAAATACTTGGGATGATTTTGCAGTGTGTAATCAGTTTGGCTGGACACAAATGCATGTCACACTTTTCAGATTTTTATTAGGAAAACATTTTAAAAACCATATTATGATGTTGTTACGCCACATAGACTTTTTTGTCGAATTATTTTCGTTAATAACTGAATAAAATGAAGCAACATGCAGGAAATTCTTGATCAGATTCGACATAAAATCCCTGAAACGACTCAACATGTTTCAGCATCTCTCTGTGCGTCTCTCCTCACCCGGTGGTGTAGGGGATGTTGATTCCTCCGAGGTTGATGCTTTCGCAGCCCACGATGAAGAGCGTGGAGAAGCAGAGCAGCGACACGCCGCTGCAGATCATCGCCAGCTTGGCCGACTCCCGAGCGCCCAGCTTCAGCTTCTTAATGATGTAGCCGCCCAGCACGATGCCCACGCCGGCGCTGGGCACGATGATCACACCTGAGGGGCAGAACAGCAGCAGAGCATCAGACGACCGGGCCGGCGCCGCCTGCTGAGCCGAATGAGGCTTTTTAAAGAGTCCAGAGAGTTTTTCACTTAGAAAATAATGGAGCAGAAACAAGAAACAAGTCAGACAACTTAGAAATATCCAGAACTAAATACATTTTTGTGCAAATTATACTTAGCTGTTTAATTCAATACAAACTAAAAACCTGCAGCAGATGCAACATGCTAATAAGACACTAACAAAACTGTGGAGCAAATTCACAAATGTTTGCATACCAGAGTCTGAGCATCTGCTGAATTCCTAATTCTCTGCTAGATGTGACGTGTTGAGTGCAAAGTGTATTGTTAATCTGACGCACAAACATAAATACAGCGTGTTTATTTTTATGTGCAAAATGAGATATAAATGTAGAAACTTTGCATTAGTTTGTGGATTCTGCAGTCAGAGATCAAACAAGCAGAAAAAATGTAAACATTTTGCAGCAAAATGAATATTTTTAGGGAAACTGGGCGACACCAGAAGTATTGTTCTGGTTCTGTTCCTTAGTTTTTGCTTTTGCTAAGCTTATAAAATGCAACATATAAGCAACGGTTCTGAATGTCTAAGAATTGCTAAAAGCCAAAGAAAGGACAGTAAAATGGAGAACATATCATCAGTCATCTCTGGTTTTACTAGCCAGGAAATGTTGTTTCTGGATAGTAAAACCAAGACTCTGTTTGTCCAGGAAGGAAAACAGAAACACAACAATGTATTTATCTAAATTAAATTCAAACAAAGGCGCAGTAATCCTGTTTACCAGCAGAACTTTCACTGTTTCTACATTGATGTGACAGGACGTGATGCCTCTTTCCTGTCTACAAACACAAAGGTAGATGTTTTTTGTAGGATTTTCATTCGTTAATAATTAAAAAGGACAAAAATATAACTACAACTTTCTTCTCTGACCATCATAAACGTAAATAAGGCTAAGATAGCAGCAGAAATGTGATCTTTCAGACACCAGGGCGGTTTGTTAGTTTTTTATGGAGCTAAATTGGGGCCATAAAGTTTGTTCAAAAAAGAAAAACTTGAAACAGAAATAAAGTTTGCATAAAAAAAGATTTAAAACTGAAAAAAAAACATTCCAAACTGAAAAAAATGCTCAAAACTACTTTTTGGATTCAAGATTGTTTTTCATTTTCAGATTTGTTTTTTCGGTTCTAAACTTTTTTCAGTTTCAGGTAGTTTCTGTCAAAACTTTGTGGGGTTTTTTTGTTGTTTTTTTTAAAGAAAAATGTTTGTCTGTTGAGTCACTACTTCTATTATTGCATGAGCTTTATTTTTTAATTACTATCTGGTTTTAAACCAGCTTTGACCTGAGATCTCTGATCCATTTTCCCGTTAATTTCTGTCAAGTTCAATTTTTCCAAGCTGCTTTTGTTTTTTGCAGCCATCAGTTTGCCCTAAACAGCGGCCAGCAGTAGAGAGAGCAGAGCGATCGCAGCCGCCTGCAGCCTCCAGGCGGCCGTGCATCACCATGGCAGCACACAGCGCGTGGGAGGCCAGCAGGACGGCGAGCGTGGAGCCCAGGCAGAAACCGAGCCGCCTCTCAGCTTCTCCCCTACATGCATCAAATCCCATCAGCCTCTATTAGTAAACTAATAAAATGTTTAAAGATCACCATTAATTAAATACATGTCAAAAACACAAATTTAATCAAGTATTTTTGGTTTAGTTTCTAGTGCAGATGCACTTGAAATAAGATAAAAACTAAATAAAATATAACTTTTCAGCCAGATATAGGAAAATAATTATTTCACTTATATGGAAAAAACGTAAGATAAATAATCTGCCAGTGGAGCAATAATTCCTTAATGTTTTCACCAACATTAAGGAATTATTGACTTAAAATAAGTTCCTATATTTTGCTGAAAAGTTAAGAGTAAATTAGTTTTGTCTTATTTCTAATGTATTAAGATATTTTAACTAGAAACTAATCCAAGTTACATTATCTTGTAACTCTGACAAGATAACAGTTTGATGAGTTTTTAGTGACTGTCAGTGTTGCTAATATCACAAATGCCTGGCGGTGTGAAGCATGTCTGGTCAAAACAGATCAAAACCTGCGTCATTAATCCTCCAGTGAATTAAAAAGCTGAAAGCTGAACAAGCAGGAGATTTGAGCTGAAGGACCAACTGAGAACATTGACAACAAAAACATTGGAACATAACAATGAAGAAAGTGCTTATAACTGCCTGTCTTACAGGCTAAAACACCAAATGTACCTTAATATGCATCAACACACAGCAGAAACCGTCGTTAGGCTTCCTGAGGGCTCAGCCAATCAGCTTCCAGGGAAATGAACGCTGTTCTAGGATTGGCTGCTTTTACAAACGCCAACCAACAGCACATCAAGTAGGATTGTCAGCTTTCCATTTTTAAGGATATTTTTGATAGGTTTTATAATAAATACATATATATATTTTAGGGCTGCAAGTTACAATTATTTTAGTTATTGATTAATTGGATAACGGATCATTTAACCACATAAGCATTTTTTAATATAAAATATCAGAAATACATTAACATATGGAAATAAACCAACAATTCGGTTCATGTTGTTGCCTAAATTGCAGTAACATAGCATTCCTTTAGTGTACACTTGATCATTTGCAGATTTTTTTATTTTGGATGAACTGATTAATAATTGGATAGCAAAAGGTACTTATGAATGAAATAACAGATTAAATCAAAGACGCTTTGCAATGCTTAATAGATTTAGTTTTTACAGAATTTGAACCAGCTAATGCTAAAACGATTCTATTTAACGATTTCTAGATTTAGATACTTTTTTTATTTTATATGCAAATATGTCTGGCTTATGTGCAGCTTTGGCTTAATTACTTCAACAGGATAAGAATCAGGTGCAAATATAATATCTGTATTTCCTCCATAAAAGTTTGAGGTTCTTGAAAACATTCAGCTCAATAAAGCAATTAAATATTGCTATTTATGTTGGGATTTTTATAAATCTGCACCAAAACAATGTGTTAAAATGGAGGATTAGAGGACAGGAGAGCTTTTTAGATGTGAAAGCAGCTCTGAGGCTTTTACTGTGATGGGCATAAAGTGGGAATCAAAATGCCTGTGTCTGAGTGGCAGATTAAATCACGACTTCACAGCCCACTGCTGGTCCAGCTGAGACGGTTATGCAACCAAACGCTTAAAGATCTCAGATAACAGAAGCTTCCCAAGGCGTGACTTCATGGAGACTCAGCCGAGCGAGAGCTGAATCTTTCAGAAACGTTTAGCTTCGTTATAAACTTCATACAGAGGCTAACATGCTTCACTTTAACCTCCTTGGAAAATGGATGCTCCACATTTTATCCCTAAAACTAAAACCACTCTGAGCATTATTTGGATTTAACAACAGATGTTTAACAAACTGGAACATAAAAGTCACCAGCTGCATGTTGGGTTGGCCATTAGCTGGAAAATACACTGAAACGAAGCCTAAAGCTTCATTTAGTGATGCTTCACTATTTCACAACGTCACAAAAAACAACATCTTCTTGAGCTCCACTCTACTGCTAACCTACTTTCTTTTCTAACTTGTCATTTTCCATATTAACTATGGCTTGACTAAAGATTTAATATTCCTAATGCTGCTTACCAACACTTATTAACTCTACAGATTCAAAACTTTTTCTAATTTATGTCGGGATGTTTTTGAGGGGATTCATAAAATATCGGCATTAATTAAGGTCGGTGTTGTAACATTTTGGTAAAACTGGTGTTTTAAATAATCCGTGTTTATTTTTATCTTGGTTCTGGAGGAGAAGAGAGGATTGGTCATGTGATCAAACATAAAAGTATTAAATATATCCTTATTTATATAAATATTATTAAAAAGTCATAATATTTCAAGATTAAAGTCATAGTATTACAAGAATAAAGTTGAAATATTATGAGAAAAAAGTCATATTATAACTTATTGTAATATTTTGATTTAATTTGCATAAGACTTTGACTTTAATCTCATATTATTATGACTTAATTCTTGTATTACTTTCACTTTATTCTTGCATGACTTTATTCTCAAATTATTTTGACTTTCTACAACTCTATTCTCAAAATATAACAATTTTATTGTCGTATTATTTCAGCTTTATTTATGTAATTTTATTTTTGATGTTTTTTTAGTATGGCCCTGATTCTCAGTGGCACCAATTCCTGTAATCATGCAGGCAAATTGAGTTTAAATCTTATAACGTGTAAGAAGTGGTAAATGCTGATTTAACTGCATGTTTTAGTCTGTGCTTGATGAATATTTGGAGAGCAGTCCTGCAGCTCCGTCTCCTCGGTGCTCGACTTCATTTGGAGACCAGCAGTTTCTTTATTATTAATGCTGGCTTGCAGCCCTGGACGTCTGAGCAGAGCAGCTTCGGTGACCTGAACGGAGGCGAGCAGAGCAGGGTGTCGTCCCGCTGTCTGCCTCTCCTCTCCTCTTAGACGTTAAATAAAGAAACGTTTCCGCTCTCATGGAGCGCCGCGCTGTTCTCCAGCTCACCGGTGTAGATGCTGGCGTTGGAGGCCGGGATCCCGAACTGCGACTCGATGAACTTGGGGATGAAGGTGATGAAGGCGGTGACGATGGCGCTCTCCGCTGTGTAGGACAGGCTGACGAAGACGAAGGTCACGTTGCTGAGGATCCTGACCGCAGCTTTGGGAAGATCTGCAAGACAACGGAGGGACGAGAAGAAAAAGTCTGGCTTTACTAAGAAATCATCTGTGGAAAAAAATAAAGTTCTGCAAGAGGAAATCTGCAAAACATCAAGGATATAGATTTTATTATGACGTCTGCTTCATGTCAAATTAAAACTGGTTCTCTGTTTGTTCCCAATCTAATTCTTCTGCAAAGATCAATTTGCCCCACAGTGAAAATCAAGCATTTTCAAGGTACGTTTTCAAACTTTTCCAGCACCAAACTTTGGAGATAAAATCAATATAAAGGAACTAAAAAAGACAAGATAAATGACATTATTGATTACTGTTATTAATCATGTTTTGTGAGCGTTTTCTACATTTTGTTGTAAGGAAATGGAAAATAGAATAAAACAAAATTTTCAGTTTTATTTCACACGCCTGACCTGGTACGAGATCAAAACACTCATTAACAAAAAATCTCCTAATTTTAATAAAATTTCTTATGTATAAAATATAATTTGATCTTTATTTCAGTTTCACAAATCAATAAGTAACAAAGAAATTAAACTCTTATTTCTTTCAACTAATAGAAAAAGAGCATTGAAGAAACTAAATACAAAATTATAAGCGATAGTTTCTTTCTTAATACTTTGCATCGCAGCAGAGATTTTTTGTTCTTGACAACAGTCAGAGATTTTGGCTCTCAGACAGAAAAAGATGGCGGCCGGCTGGAACCTTTGATGTCCTTCCCGAAGCCCATAGACGAGGTGACCGTCTGCTGCTTGCTGTTGTTGCTCTTCTCCTTCAGCACGTCGTCGTCGCTGGACATGTCGTCCAGGCTCAGCTTTTTCCTCCTCTTCTTCTTCTTGTGTCGAGGAGGGAGCTTCTTGGGGAAGGTGAACATGGGGAAAATGACCAGCAGCATGGCGACGGCGCACAGCAGGAACCCGCTCCACCTGGGAAACAGGAACCCAATCAGTCTTTCAAACCAGAAACCAGAAACACTGCGGTGTCAGATCACATTTCATAACCATTCATATCATTTTTAAATTGTGAGGTACTCCAATCAAAAAAACCCAGATGAAGATTCATAATATTACGACACCCATTTTTGAATAATATGGACCAGATACTTTGTCGTAAAAAAACCCTCTGTGATAAAAACAATTTTCTGTGACAGAAATGTGAAAAGGAAGTAAAATAAAATGTGGTTATCAGAAATATTTTGAATTCTTTGCTGGAAGGTGAAAAATGAAGATTTTGGTTGTATCATAATAAAATGCTAAGACGTTTACGGGTTTTGAATACTTTTGCATGAATATAAAATATTGGAGCCAAATTATTGCGACTCAAACATTTTTAAAACACCTCAGATTAACATTTTGAATCTCAAGAGTGGGAGCAGATGCAGCAGGAACATTACCAACATGTTCCAGTTTGTTTTCATTTACAGAAGCGACGGGAGATCAGGAAACACACACACACACACACACACACGCACACACTCCGCCACCCCAGGTGTGAAGCGACTAGCCTCGACTCTGATCAGATCACTCAGAGACACGAGGCGATCTGGATGTTACTGGGAGTAAATGAGCCGATCCGTTCACAGACCCGTCCCGCCTTCAGCGGCTGTAATTCATGCAGGAAGCCAGACGGCGGCTTCCTGCTGAGTCACCGGCTACGCAGGCGGAGAGACGGCGGCTTCGCTAGCAGCTCTGAACATCTGAATCATCAGGAGCGGCATGTTCAGACAGACGACAGAACGATTTATACAACGCATCAAAACGGAAAGATCAGGATGATCAGAGCTCCAGAAAAGAAAAGAAACAAGAAAACCTTCATAGAAAACGGCTCAGATGGATGGATGGATTGATAGATTGATTGATGGATTGATGGATGGATGGAGTGATGGATGGATGGATGGATGAGTGATGGATGGATGGATGGATGGAGTGATGGATGGATGGATGGATGAGTGATGGATGGATGGATGAGTGATGGATGGATGGATGGATGGATGGATGGATGAGTGATGGATGGATGGATGGATGGACTTTTTTCATAAAGTTTTGCTTGTTTTTTAATTTAAATCTGCAGCTAATCAGTAAAATAAAATGAAGATGGGATCAAATTAAATCCCAAGGCCTGTAAAAACATGTTTACAAAAGAAAATAAATCCTAAAATATCCAGACTTTATTATTTATTTCTTTAAATGAATCATGATTTGAAAACATCGTATTTTAGATGCAACTCGTCCATCTCAGGTGACTTGTATAGATATTTTGGGATTTTTATGAATATGAACAACACTGAAGTATTTGAAAATTCGGAAGTTATTTTTGATTTTTTTAGTAATAACATGGATCTAGCGGCCAGGAGAAGTTCAGCGCTGGGTCTGACGGTAAACATGTTTCCTGCTGTAACCTTTGACCTCCTCCCCAACAGAGCAGTCGATTGGTCTCACCAGTTGCCGATGAAGCGCGGGTCGCTCTGGTCGATGTTCACCACGGCCTTTGGGTCGACGTAAAACCCGATCAGGACTCCGCCCAGCAGGTAACCAGCCGCCGGGCCCAGAGCTCCCATCACATACATGATGGCTGCAAGCAGAAACACATCAACCTGAAATTATTACGCTTTTCATCGCCACTAGGGGGCAGAAACAAACACAAACACGCATTATTATTATTATTATTATTATTATTATTATTATTATTATTATTATTATTATTTTTGTTCAGTAGAGTATCAATTAACATGAATAAATGTGAAAATATGATTAAATGCAGACACTGTGTAAGTTTAGTGATTAACTTGTTACTATACAGGTAAAAACTGCTTTGATTTGATTAATAAAATAATATTTAAACACACAAATGTTACCTTTAAGGTTCTGTTTGTGTGTCTGGAGGTGAGAGGGCCACAGAAAAAGCTATGGCGGGCCGGATTTGGCCCCCGAGCCTCGAGTTCGACATAGGGTTTAAAGACTACTGATCATTTTCTGCGTCTTATGTGTGAAAACATCACAATTTCTTCCTCTGAGAACTACAGAGAATGACCTTTGACATCAATTTGCACATGAACTCAGGGACATTTGGTAATTTTTTTAGGATTTATGCAACAATTCACACCATGACTAGTCAAACAATAAGAGCCGTTAGTGCCGGTCATGTGTGCAGATCATATGACGGAGCAATAAGGACCCGGCTGGAGGCTGGGAGTTAAGATTTCTCCAATTAGAGGGAATTAAAGCGGATAAATCCCTGGCTCCGGTTGAAAGCAAACACAAAAATGTGATGGCGTGACTTAAAACTCAAAGCTGGGTCAGGCACAGAACCAGACTGAGGCTCAGTTAACCAGTCCAGTAAACCCACTGGGAGCACTGGGTTCATGTTACCGGTGATGGTCTACTTTCAGTAATGGTTTTATTTCTGACTCCTGTGTCTTTCTTACATACTTCTTAAATACTTTTCCTTCAGCAAAAACAAAAAATCTAAATCAAATGTCCTGATACTCTTTCGGACTTTCTGTTTTAAGTCGGTTTTAGTTTCATATGCAGATTTTTTCCACCTATAACAGGACAAAACATCTTATTTCCTGTATTTCTACTTTGTGTAGAGAAGTTTTTTTGCAGTGCTATTTCTGTAATACTTTAATTTTCCATACAACTGAGTGAATCTCCGTAATGTGCTGTCAAACTGCTGAACTGATCCTGTAATGAACAGTAATATGGTCAAAAAGTTAAACATTTCAATAAATAGTTAAATCATTTTTTAATATATGATCAGTTTAATAAATATGTAAATATTCACAAAAAAATGATTTAAATATGTCAGCAATTTATTAAACGCACAATTAATGAAAGAATTATGATAAAACTCGTTATTTTGAAGGTATTGTGTGGTAAATCAGCTTTTATTATTGAAGTTATTGTGATGTAAAACATGAATTATTTAGTTTTATATTGTAATTGTGGAGAAATGCAGATGAAGTGTTTTAGTATTTATTTTTTATTGGTGACAGTGAGGATAAAACCAGACATTGACAAACTGAAAACATGTTTAAACATATTTTTGGCCAAAAGTAATCAAAAGCAAAGTTTTTTTTTAACGTTTTCCTCTCCAGGATGATCCTGAAAAAGAGTTAATCTCAATTAGTCCTACTTTATTTAAACTAAGGTTAAAAAACATTTCAAAGACCAAGAAATGATTCATTTTATATTTCATGACAAAAACTGAAATATTATAGATAAATGATCATCTTAAATCCTTTTTTAAATGATGAAATAAAAAGTCAGACAGAAATCAGATTTATGATCCATGTTAAATAAACAGACTTCATGCGTTACTTTTATTAAAAAGAAGAAAGAAAATCAACATGTTTGTCATACACTAAAAACACAAAGAGGAGAAATTATTCTTGAGATATTAAGATATTTAATTTATCCAACAAAGAAGCAGCTTTGAGTTTTCAACTTAAAACCAGAAAAAGCTTTATATTTTGGTTCGTCTCATGATGCAAGAGAATCAGAACCAAAGTGCTTCCTGGTCCTCCTGCATCCCCTGACAGACATCGAAGCTCAGGATGATAAAACCTGCGTCCTGCAGCGACGCCTCGGCCTTCAGCAGCGTGGAGGATAATCCTGGACGGGGGAGCGAGGAGAAACCCTGCGCCGGCCTCCAGCCGCGTTACGCAACCAGCCGCAGAGCATCGGCTCGGATCAGACAGAACCAGGCTGACAGAAACGTGAAGACGGACAAACGCCCAGGATGGGGAACGTGATAAATAATCCGGACAGAGACTAAAGGCGGCAAGCGATGCAGTATTTTCTGTCCTTGTAATAAAACATCCAAATGAAAATGTTTTTTAATGCTGGATCATCATGTTGCAGCAGCGCAGATAAATAATCCTGTAAATCACTTTAAAGGGAATAAATCATGGACTGATTCTGTAATAATTCTGCTGCTTTTAATGTTGATATGTATTCATTTATTGGCACAAATAAAAATGGAGAAAAATCAATCATAAACAAAAGGTTTTATGATCTAAAAACACCAGAAATGAAAGATTTTCATAATTTTCTTGCATTTTAAATATACAGGAGTTTCAACACAGCAACAGTTACGTGCAGCTCTTTACCACAGGCTGATTTATTTAGTTATTCTAATGTTGAGGTAAGCATGAAGGTCAGGCGGCAAAAAAATTAAAAATAGCAGCAGTGCAGACTAGTTCTGTGAAGCCAAAATACAATAAAAAAATACACATGCACACATTTCTGAAAAACAAAACCTCAGCAGGTTTTTATGGTCGCCTGATTCTCACACATCCCCCCCAAAAAATCATTTTTCTCAAAACAAGAAGGACAAAAATATCTCATGTGTTCTTGATTTACACCACAAATTATGCATTTTATTTCCTTTGCATGACTTATCATATTTCCTCTGATTTAAAACACATTTCAAAGTTAAAATTACTCAAGTAAATGTAACCGAGTAAATTTACCAAGTTACTATCCAACTCTGATGAGAGTAAAGAGCCTGCAGCTGATTTTCAGCCTCATCGTTCCCTGATTTTCAGCCACATCGTTCCCTGATTTTCAGCCTCTCGTTCCCTGATTTTCAGCCTCTCGTTCCCCGATTTTCAGCCTCGTCGTTCCCCGATTTTCAGCCTCCTCGTTCCCTGATATTCAGCCTCATCGTTCCCTGATTTTCAGCCTCATCGTTCCCTGATTTTCAGCCTCATCGTTCCCTGATTTTCAGCCTCATCGTTCCCTGATTTTC
>CAEFZX010016205.1:0-15383 GCA_903066825.1 Alfaro cultratus | reverse complement strand
GATAGATAGATAGATAGATAGATAGATAGATAGATAGATAGATAGATAGATAGATAGATAGATAGATAGATAGATATATCCTTGCATATGTGTCTCTATATGCAGAGAGTCATTCATCTATTTTTTTACATATACATTTTTGGATATTTTTGATATTCTGTGTCTCAGCGAAAGCAAATGTTTATGTAATGTTTAATGTTTTGGGTTCCTCCGTTGTGTTTTCTCATATAGGCATGTAGACCATATGCTCTCTTTGGAATGAATAAAAACATTTTTTTGACCTGCCATGGAAAAGCGAACGTGAGGACAGCAGACAGAGTAATAGTTGATCTCATTAACATTTTGATTTCATCTCGGCTCTGTGCAGTTCATGCACACAGATTGCGCTTCTTTCTAATCCACTAGCCATTATGCACAACGTTTACATCCCGAACCGCACACGTTACTAGAAAATGCACGCAGCACCTGATTAGGTCTAATCAGTGAAAGCGGGTCCTATTAGTCACGAAATATATTGATTACTAACAAGAAGAGATAAAAATGCGTTTAATTCGTTCTGAATGGTTATCAGAAGTTTGGATTGTGCTTTAGATTATTGTTTATAATAATAAAAAAAACAGTTCGCAATTTTACAAAGAGAAAAACCAAGACTGTAAGGAATCGTTAGATCGACATAAAAATAACCAATAAAATGTTAAAACGTGAAAATAAAAATATTAAATAAATAAATCTAGAGAAATTTAAAGTAGATATATATTGACTTTTTGCAGCTGCAGATAAATGAGATCAAACGTAAAAGCGCTCATAGATATCTGAGATGTCTTCGTATATTTTATTTCAGTTTGCGGTCTGAGAGGAGGAGGAGGAGGAGGAGGAGGAGGAGGAGGAGGAGGAGGAGGAGGAGGAGGAGGAGGGCCTCAGTTGTTCTCCTCCTGAAGAACAGAGCAGGCTGACGTGCTGCATCACGGCCTTCACTCCAAACCTCTTGGATTTCCTTCGTCCTTCTTGACTTAGAGAGCTAAAGTAGGACAAAAGTTTATTATTATTATTATTATTATTATTATTATTATTATTATTATTATTATTATTATTATTATTATTATTATCATCAGTGGGTTTGTTTTGCAGTTGATTTCAGGCTGCAGGGACATTAGGAGGACCTGGACAGACCCGGATCTGACCGTTTATGGAAACTGCAACAAGTGTGTCGCGCGCAGTGAGGCGCGAGGTGGTCAGCAGAGCCGTCTGCGCTGCGGATGGGAAGATGCTGACCGATGTTAAAAAAGAAGATCGACGACTACACACTGATGCCTGTTTGATTGGTGAGTTCACATCATTCTTTGCTTTGGTCAGTTGCTCAGATAAATTAGCACGGAGAAGAAAACTCCCGACCAACAACTGTTTCATTTTGCAGCCGGTCAAATGTCCTAGTTTAAGCATTTTTTGTGGTTATTTGGACAGAGAAAAGATTAATTTGAAACTCATTCAGTTTCAGAATGGGAGGAGTGCATACTGATGATGATGGACGTAAAAAAGACATAATAATAATAATAATAATAATAATAATAATAATAATAATAATAATAATAATAATAATAACAATAATATAAATAATAATGATTACAATTATTATTAGTAATAATAACAATAATAACACACTGAAAAAAATACAAACATCCCATGTCAAATATAAGAGTTTTATGAACATTTGGATTATGCAAATCCAATTATCCAATATATTATTTGCATCTGAAACTCAAAATATATTTTCAGTGATAACTGATCTTCATATCGACTTTGAAATCATCGTGATAAGTCCATTTGAAGCGGATTGACAGTCCTGTGAACATGATAGTAGTCAGGTTGGTTACAGACAGTCTGAGGTTTGATGCGTCTGTAAAAAACACAAACCAAAAAAAAACTTTAATGATACTGATCACTGACAGCAATTTGGGTTAAAAAATGATACACTAATCAAGAGAAATATTACTTCTGTATAATAAAATGTCAGCAAATGTTCATTTCGCAGTTGTTAACTCCAGAAGGCAACAACATGGGGCATTTATATTTTTCTTCAGTATAGTAATAAGAAATGATCAAACCAAGAAATTCATATTTACCACAAAACAACTTGTTTACTATTTTATTATTCAGACGAAGATGTTCGGGGAAGTTCTTAGTTGAATTTTATGTAAAACAAAAAGAACATGGAGACGGGGATTGTATTGCGAAAAGGTCATTTTGCGTAAAAGGAAAATCATAAGAAGATAGTCAGATAAAGGCCTGCAAGTTTTTATGCTTGCTTTTTATTTTTCTGCATAACGACTATAAAATAACATGATACGGTAGAGACAAAATGGTTGAATAAAGATTTCAATAAACTAAAGAAAGAAAAGGACAAAGACGAAATAAATTGTCAGCACCTACTCTGTCTTGGTTTGTCCACCAAGATATATATATATCTATATATAGATATATGTATATCTATATCTATATATCTATATATATAGATATATTCCTGAAAGCGCACATCTATTTTACTGAACACAGTCTCGCGCCCCAGATGGATTCCTGAACAAAGACACAAACTTCACTGCAGATTTTCTGTACATGCTTTGATATTGTGACTGTTTCAGAGAAGGAAAAAGAAAAGAAAAGCTGTTTGAATCTCTGTAGCTTTCATAGGGAGAGGGTATTTATATGGCAGCATGGTCACTCTATATAAAAAGATAATATAATATAAAGAATAAATAACCATCCATGCCCTATAACGCCTTTACGTTTCGCTCACCACATTAAACGTTGGCGTAGACTTGGATGAACAGCCATAAAGCTCTGGCCAGATTTGTGGTGATGAACCTACAGGACGGGACAGCGGGACAGGACGGTGGACAGTAAAGCGCGGCCTGCAGGCTGACGTTGTGTTCTTCCGGTTGTTTCTCAGGGTGTGACTCTCCTCCTCAGGCCGTGTGTGAGGGCTGCTCGCGCATCATCTCTGACCGCTTCCTGATGCGAGTCAACGGCGCGTTTTGGCACCAGGACTGCCTGCAGTGTGCAGCGTGCCAGCAGCCGCTCATTGCCACCTGCTACTTCCGGGACAGCAAACTGTTTTGCAGGAGAGACTACCAGAGGTAAGAGAGCCCAGCTCTGCTGTAGGGGCCAAAGACCGGGGCCCGAGGTCTGGGGTCCGGCGTGCGGTGCGGGAAGCTGCGGGGCCGATATGTTTTTGAGGAACAGTGGGCTACACATTCTCCGTATCTTCACACACCAACCCCCATTTAAAACTTGTGTCAAAATACAGCGACAAAAGGAAGCAGATACATTATGAATTACATTACTCTAAGCTCCATTACTCCAAGGATTTTATTTGGTAATCAGAATAAAAAAAGAAAAATTACCACCTAACATTAATACCGTTAGTCATTGGCTGTTTGTGTTAAGGTTTGAGTTAATCAAGGGTTTACTCAGGTTTTTGGTTCTCATCGGCTCACAGTGTCTTATTGGCACCTCTGTTTAAAAAGCCATTAAAATCAGCTCTTGATCACAAAATGTTTCCCAGTTATTATTTTCTGTTCCTGCCTCATGATCCCCCTCACTGTATATATGATGAGAAACGATCAGGTTATTTTTACTTATTGCTCTGTCTGTTGATATGGCCAGGTTTTGTGGAGCTGTTTTCCCTTAGTTATTTCCTTAGTTATGAGGATTAATACAATGCCATTTCATTTTTATAGCTTTGCAAAGCAGGTAAAATCTGGGGTATCTCTGTTACCCCAGATTTCAAAATTAAAGATACAACTTTACAAATAAATACAAATGCAAGAAATGGTGCAGTTCCAGGTTTTTCATGTATTTTTCAGTAGCCCTGATTTTATTACAACGCTTACATCAGAGGTATTATTTTCAGTATGTTTAACTACATTATCCCAGATAAATATGAAAATAATCTGTTTTGTCTCAATTAAACTGAAATGTTGAAATGGCATGATATCAGACTCACATAATGCTTTTCTGGACAGTCAAAGACACTTTCCATGAAATCAGTCATCCCCATACAGGCATGCATTGTAGTTTAAGGCTTTTACATAATCTTGCTGCTGCACTGTGAACTATTATCCATTCTGTGCAGGTCATTGTGCAACAATGGCTTCAAATATTATTTTGGTGGCAGCCTAATGGACGGTTTTATTAATAATAAACCTTTGTTGAAGAATTTTAATGTCCTGGAAGAGTGTGTACATTACATAATCTCTCCTCCAATTGCAGACATGCAACTGTCCAACTAAATCAGCCAGTTCTTTGCAAGAACATGTTTCTCAAAATGAGTGTGTATGACTGTTATAACAATTATGTAATTGTTGGTGTATTGCTTCCAGTCTTGCCCAGGTCTTTCTTGAAAGAGAGATTTTCAATCTTAATGAGACATACATGGTTAAATGTTTACATGCATACAATTGTTCATGGAAACATCATTTTACCTTTGACTTATATAAAAAGTTCTCAGATGTTAGAGTTTTGTTAACTACTTTATATTTTGTTTCTAGAAATGTGTAGTTTTTAGAGTGTGGAGATTTTTCTCAGTAGAAAGCCCCAGTTAGGCCGAAATCAGTTGACAAGATGTAGTAGTTAATGAGTGGAACTATTCAAAAGGAAAAGTATGCAGTGACTTCCAAATCCAAGTTGCCTTTTAACATTAAGAGTAACCAACTTGTTTGATGCAAATATTCAAATTTTGGTACTTTACTCTCTTTAAAACAAATTTGGGAAAATCTTTTAATTCCATCATTATTTCTAAAAATAAAGAGATTATATTCAGGTCTTCAGAGGCAATTAAAAAGTTTAAATTTAGAAAAGAAAATCCTAAATCATTCAATAAATAAAACAAAACACAAAACATTTAAAACACATTAAAAACTAAGTGAGATTCCAAGATGTAGACAAATATTCCTAAGAAAAGAGATATTTCTTTAAAAAAAATCAAAATAAAAAAAAAAATCAGTGTTCAGCCGATGTTGGAGATGGTAGGATTGGTAGGGTAGCTGGTACTGGAGGACACGAATGTTGTCATTGTACAGAATGCTTTACACAGGCTTTGAGGTTTTCCTTGAGCAAGTACTTTTCTACTATAAAACCTCAACTCAAGGAGAATCAAAGATGTGAAAAATCCATAGATCGCTCAAGCACACATTCTTCACCTACATAGAGCCATTTAAAGTAAGGTTTTTGAAAAGCATAATTCAATCTGCAGAAACTCACACAGAAAAGCAGGAGTTAGAAAGTTTTATTGGCCCGAAGGTTTTGGTGCTCGGACACAGGCAGAAGACGTGCGTGCTGAGAATCGCCACAAGCTTGGATGATCGGCTCGGGGCGGAGCTCAGGGTAGTCTTTCCCCCGCGCCCAGACACTGGTGGTGGAGCAGAGCCTGGAGAGGAAGGAGCCTTCAGGGAGCCTGGAAGATGCCCGGGAGGATGAGGGTGGAGACGGGGAAAAGGTGGGTCAAAGCACAGCTGAAGCTGGTTGTTTGGCCTTTTGAAGGAGCTCTTGCATGGTGATTGGCTGGGGCGGAGAAGCAATCCGGTGCTGGTTGGCTGAGGTGGAGGCGTGGTAATTGAGGATGCTGGTAGGCTGAAGAGAGTCTCACAGCTTGAATTTACACCTAGGCTTCATTTCAATCTGTAGAGACACACAGAGAAAAAGAGCAGTTAGAAAGTTTTATTGGCCCAAAAGTCTTGGCGCTTGGACAACGGCAGAAGACGTGGGTGCTGAGAATCGCCACGAGCTTGGATGATCGGCTCGGGGCGAAGCTCAGGGTAGTCTTCCCCCCAAAAGAGGGTGCCGGCCCGAGGCCAAGCTGTGATCTAACTTGTTAGGCGTGGTGGTGGTGGCCGGAGCCTGCAGGCTGTCTACCTTGGCAGAAATGGAAGTTAGAATTGCTGAAACATTCCACCACCAGTGATTTGTTATGACTGTTACCATTGACTGAGGGTGATGAGAAAGGAGGAGAGGTCTGGGAGGACACCAGAAGAGGATTTGGCTGGGTTATGACTGAACCTTGAGGGGCAGTTCAAGGCTGCCTGTGATCTAAATATGAGGCCTGGATGTAACAAACATGTCATGTTTGTTACATAGCATAACAACTGAAGGCAACATAGTTACTCGATTGTGCTATGAAATTGCACTATGTACCTCAAAAATACATAATACTGGCCTTTTAAGGATGTCCCATGCCAGCTGGGCTATTCTATAAGCTATCGCTATGACACTGATCTGTTTCAGAGGAACTTGAAAAGATCAGTTCTGCTCCTCTACTGTATCTGCAATAGTGAAATAACAAAACTCAACATAATCTATTCTATTATTATTACTATTAAAATATCAGCTTCACAGACAGCCCAATGACAGGGTTCTGTAGGTCTCCATCAAAATGTGCAAAGTTCAAAGTTCTTCATTGTGCATAATTCTATTCACTCAGACTTCCTTTCTACTGTGGTATAAATAGATGAAGGGTAATGTTCATCAAATGAAGTAGGGAAGGGATAAACAAAGCAGTCCACTGTCCTCCATTACTGCTCTGTTCAGTTGTAAAGTTACAGGAAGCTAGCATAGTAACAATGGTGGAGTCAGACTGAAGAAAACTAGAGCAACATACCCTGATGTTGTTAAACCAGAAAAAAAAAATATATGCAAAATTACCAATCAATTGTACTTGGTTGCAGGGAGCACATGGTGCTTCCATTTTGTGAAGTCAAAATATTGTCATACTGTGATTTATCACAAACTGTCTGAGGAAGTCTGCTATAAGGTTCCTTGCATGTTCACTCCATGGCAGCATCTCAGTGAGATGGAGTTCTGGCCATTGAAGAACTTTTCTTAATTTGGAGCCAGTCCTTGGTAGATTTGTTAGTAGTTTTTGGGTCATTATAATGCTGCAAGGTCCAGTTCTGCTTCATCTTTATTTTTTTTCAATATTGTCTCACATTTTTGTCAAGCATGGAAGAATTCATGATGGATTCTATGATGGTGAACTGCTAGGTCCTCCTGCAGTAAAGCATCCCCAGAATATGACACTTACAGCTCCATTTATATATAAATGGTTCTTTTCCTAATGCTGTTTCTCCTTTCAGAGTTCGCATGAATGTTAAATTAGTCTCTTTTTAATTGTATGGGTATCAATCTTTACATCAGCAGGAGCAAAAGCTTGCATTAGGTCTGTAAGAAACTTTTACAGTTTTAGCAGAGAGGTCGGGAACTGCCACCTTAAATTTCCCTGAGGTCAAAGTGCCATATCAACTGCTAGAATTAACAGTAGATTTTATATCAATGCATGCCAACTTTTTCACACTATAAACTGCAACTTCATAGGATTAGTTGCAGTATTTGTTGACTACTGCTAGTATTTGTTGACAGATACTGGCAAAGTGCATTTCAACAATTTTTAAAATAACATAATTTTTATCTGTAATGATGCCACTACAACAGCAAAGGAGATACACAACAGGAAGTAGAGATGACATTAATCCTCTCTTCACATCACGATTAGAAAAAATAAACTGAGCCAACATGATATGTATATTAATATAAGAACATCCCTGTTTATGAGAACCATTCCCCTGCCTTATATTTCCCAGTTCTGCTATTATGAGATTACACTTTGCAACTTTAAGTAGCACACAAGTCTGAGTGTCCAGCAGTCAGATGGAGGCATTGAGTGCTCTCTTCATGGAGAGAAAATTTAGTCACAAAGAAATGTAGAGCCAAAAACAGTAGATAAGCTTTGTGGAATATTCTTGAGACAGTTCATTTTGATCCATCATCACACAGATGTGGAGTTCTGCAAATTTTGTGTCACGCTTTTCTACAAGTTTGTCCTGCTCCCTGCTGTTGAGATTAAGCTTGTTAAGATAGTTAATATCCAACAGTTTCACAATCCCTTTTTGGTTTTTAAGTTGTGGATGGTTTTGCTCTTGTTCGGCCAGGAATGTTTTTACCACAACAAAGTAATCCTTTTAGTGATGCTATGGCTAACTAGTAAAGTTCTTCTCACAGTTAGGCAAAGTAACTCAAAATGGTCAAATCCAGTAGGTGGGCGTGCTTGCCATCTGTCTGCTAGGTAGTTTGGAATGAATTCATGAATTCACAGGTGGGCCCATATATGCACTGCTTGACATCAGTTAACCCCTCACCTACCACCTGTGGCACGAGTGTCCAGGGTTGCTCCCTGCTGTTTTAGCATCTTGCGGTCTGCTCACTGGGTGAACTTGATTGCACAGCCAGACATGGGCATGTTAGCAACATTTTTAAATTTAATAACACATAAATTTTTAGAATGTTTCTATTTCTTTTCTTTCTTAAATATGTAAATTGTTCAGTATTTCTAAAACTGATATTAAATATCCATATGTGCAAATCACAATTTTTGCAGGAGTCAACTTTTTATGTTGTACTTCTACTTTTCATCCATATAAATTAAATCAAGATATATTACTGAAACACTATGATGTTGAACTGATAGTGTTGCCTCTTGTATGTTTCATTTCTTGTCTAGCTGAAATCGCCATTATAATTCATCATTAGGCATTCAGTATGTGGGATATGTCATTGTAAAACCGAGAAGGTTTATTTTACTTGAAACCCGAGGACCTTGTGTGTTGAGCATTAATCTAAGCACAGACCCCTGCAGGTGAGGATACAAGAGTAAATCCTTGGCCCAGACAGAGCAGGCTGTTGAGGACTCAGAACACCCTGTGCCTCCTGGGAGTGAGGGCCAAAGTAAAGAGAAGGGGAGGGCAAAGTCAACCCCCGAAAAACAACACAGAAACCGGCAGGAGCTACTTAAAGCCCTGTTCTGTTTGGATACAACAGCCGATCCACGGCTGAGCCCAGCACTAGAAAAACAAGCTTTCATAAAAACTTTGCAGATTGGGTTTCATCGCCTCCTCAGACTTTTTGCTTCATACACCCGGGTTGTCCTCCTCTCACAGTTTCCATCATTTTTTTAACTTAAGTGATTTATGCTGCTTCCGTTTGAGGCAACCTAGACTTCTAACAAGAGCAAAATGAAACAGAGCTGAGGAAAGTCAGAAAAAACATTTAACTGACTATATGTACAGTAGCTTCTTGTGCTACATGTAGCACAAGAAGCTACATGTATTCACACGTTGTTGCACAACATGTGTGAATATAATTCACACTAGCTATAATTAAACCTTTATTTTAATAAACACTCTTCATCAAGATGACTAAAATTACAGATCAGTGTCTAATCTTTTCTAAAAAATTTTTTGAAAATAGTAAATGGCATAACAGTTTATCAAGTCCACAGGATCCCAAAGTGCTTCACACTACAGTCATTCACAAGGACAATAACAAAACAATTGCCCAAAGACAAAGCTGGATAGCAAGGGCTCAAACTGGCAACCAAATGTTTTCAGAAACCCTACCACTGTTGCCATCATCCCCTAAAATAGTATCTAAGTGTGAGAGCATCTACACAGTTTGAAGAGTTTCAGGCAGGTTTCACCAACTCTCTTTGGATAGGTGTAAATTTTGTAAGGCCCTTTAAAAGAAAACACACACACACCCATTTGTGCTGCATGTTTTACCATCCAGTAATGCAATCATTACAATATAAAGTAAACTTGTATTTGGTATATTTTGTTATGTGAAGTAAAATCTGTGTGGCAATGTTAATATAACTTTAGATATATAAATATAACAGGACAGCACAGCACCCACTGTCCTGCATGTTTTGTGTTTCCTTGATGCTTCTGACCTAAATGAACAGGTGATTAACATGTATTTGAAGTTATGCAACTACACACATCTAGAACTTGAAGGCCACTGGGCCTTGAAGACAAGGGTTGATAACCACTGGTTGATGGCTACGCATATTGAGGTGTTAGAATCCATTGATCAATCTATTGTCTTCCACTTATCTGAGATCAAGCCAATCAGAATATTGCTATTGCCCATTTGCTGGAACCCCAGACATCCATCTTCCCAGTAAAATCCTCCAGCTCATTCTGGGGGATCCTAAAGTGTTTTATCTGATAGGAACAGACAGAGGAAATAGATCAAGTAGAGGCTGCTCCTAAACTATTTAATGTAAGAATACTCAGTGAAGACCTGGAAATTCAACCACACACAGGAGTACTCAAAGGAAAAAACAAGTTTAATTTTAGTTTCAAATTCTGCTTGCTGCTCAGGACAAGATCAAACACAGCTCTGGGAGGAAAGGGGAGAAAGCTGGTGATGCATAGATAGATAGAGGGGTATCTTTGACCTGTAGTGGACTGGGTGGAGCAGAAGAACTGAAGCTTTAACAGGGAGGTGCAGGTAATCAGACAGAACAGGCTTCTGTGGTAGCAATGAATCAAAGAAGATCTCCACAAAGATGTCCGAAAAGCAACATGCAGGGACTTTGATGACAATCAGGCTCAGGTCATACACAGGAGGACAGAGGGAGCAAACTTAGCTGGAAGGGCAGGCAATACTCAGTGGTCGTGAGGCAGAACTTGGGTGAGGGTCCAAAAATCCAAAACAGATGGGATCTGTGACGGGCTTGGCAGTAGTGGTAAATCCGTGGGCAGAAAGGGTTGTCGATACACTGAAGACTTGGAAGGAAACGTTGGATCTCTACTGGCTTGTGGCTGTCAATAATCTGGCAGGGAGGCTGAGAGGTGTTTAAGTAGGGCGTGGCAGGTGAGCTGGATGAGTGACTAAACACCATGGACATGGAACATTAATCATGGCAATTTAAATTCTTTTTTGTTTCATTTCAAATGTTCAGTTGAGCCTTTGTTTACATCAGTGGAATTTTTGTTTTAATAATTGATTACTTACCATATTGCAATCAAGTTATTACATGCTACATTTTTGCCTGATGTTTTATATAGAAAAAATGGGTTGGTCTTGATTAGGAATGCAAAGTAATCTCATCTAACGTGGATCTTATTAAATAACAATTGATAAGCATCCATTTTCTTAAAAACTTGAGCCTTCTCTTGTATGAAGAGGTCTGACTGTCCTACTATAACAAGGGCTACATTTCTCATACATTGAATTTAAGGAAGAAGCACATTTTAAAATTTGTCAGCCATCTCCTGCAACAGGAAATTGTGGTTCTCACATTAAACTTTTATAAATAAGAACCTTTTAGATTGCTGAATAGACTAAGCAGATGATAACTGAATGGAAATAATTTTAAACTAATTAAGAATTCAACAATTAACCACAAGTAGATTATATATTTGCATCCCTAGTTTTGACCATGGTGCTAAGCTAACAGAACAATATCTGCAAAAAGCTAAAATGACTGAGGTTTGCAAACCAGTCACCCTCCTCTCCACAGCTGTACCTTGAGATCCTGTCCATGAACACCACAAACAGGATTGGTGACAAGAGGCAGGCCTTGGTAAGGTCCAGCTTGCACTCTGAACAGGCTCAACTTTGCGACAAGAGGACACAGCTCTGTAATACTCAGAACAGAGGACCAAATTTATGGTTTATTGAGAATAAGTGTATGGGACAGTAGACCACCACCAGTGGGACCAGGAACCACTGAGGGTAGAGAAACTGGTTAGTGGCTTGTAATCTTGGTGCCAAAAGCTCAAAAAGGAAAGCCCACTCACCTACTCAAAATGCCATGGGAAATGGAGACAGAATTTTGGTTCCTCTGCAAAGCTGTGGTAAGCAGGCTGAGGTGAGATGTCTGTAGGCAGATGTCAGCAAGATGGTGGAGATTGATCCAAAGCATGAACACTGGCAGCAGGTTGTAAACCCAGGGAAAAACTCAGAGGTCAAGAGGCCAAGGAAGAGTCAGAACCAGGGAGGCAGAAGCAGACAAACTTATGAGGGTCAGACAAGAATCAGAAGTCAGGGTACAGAATGACATCAGGCACGTGAAGTTGTGATGGGCCATCTGAAGCCAGGCTTCGAGGTTTGTACCAAGTAAAAAAGGTTGCATGTCAGATGAAGCCTCGCTTCGATGTTTGTGTCATCTTGCTGAAAACCACGTGACTGGCAACAAACAATGCCTCGCATTGCATGGGTCAAGTGACTGCTTCATTTTGCGTGCCGGTTTGTGAAGCCGTGCTGCTTCATGGTATGTGTTATTATATTTGATCCCGCATCAGAAGAGTATTTGTCTTCAGCAGTGGCTGAAATAAAAGGAACCTTAACCAACATAATTCATGCGTATTAATGATTTTGATGATGGAACTCATCAAAATATAATGAGTGCCATTATATACCAGTTTTCTCAAATGTTGATTATAATATATTTTATACTTGTGAGTTTTTATTATGTAAAGCACTTTGAAACTCCATTGTTGCTGAAATGTGCTACACAAATAAACTTGATTGAAATGGAGCCAGCAAGAAGAAAAAAATCTCAAATAAAAATTATGAACCCCTTCACCTCCAAAATTCTCACCTTCTTGAAATTTCCGCTATTTCTTTGTTCTGCAAAGACATATCAGACTTGCACAGCAGAAACAGACTAAAGTTGTTGGAAGAGTAAAATTCTGGCCTGATAAGTGAAAATATAAGGGATCAGATCACAGAGCCAACTAGAAATCCAAGAAAAAGATAATTTGTTTTTCAGGGGGCAAATCAAAATTCAAAGAATACTGTCTGCCCCAACAAGCACTGCATTCCAAATGCGCTAAAGCAAATGTCCATTGTCAAATCAGTCGATGACAAAAGAAAACAGCCACTGACAGTCAACATATACCAGGATTGGGTACAAATGATTTTAATAACTAAAAAAGATTAGTTAAATAGGATTTAATTGACTCTCCTGTTAATAAACATGAGTTTGACAAAAACTTTGTGACAATATTGCATTCACAAATTTTTTAAAGTGCGTCACAGTTTCAACAGCAGAAGTCTCTAGTGAGAAATGAATGAACCACCGAGTAATGAACCTTTGGGTGAAGCAATGGGCCGGGACGCTTCATTTGGTCATCACTAACATGAAGGCAATCTAAGGCAGACAAATCCTGGGACAAGGCAGGAGGCAGAAACAGAGTCGTGTCCAGAAAACAGAAGCCAGTAGAGTAACCAATGTGGGCAAGGCAGGGAAATCCAAGAGACAAAAAAACATGGTCAGGCAAAAGGAGGAAACACTGGATGTCTACTCACACAAAGGCTTTCAAAAATCTGCCTGCCTGAGTGCTGAATAAAAACTGCTGGTGAACAGGTGGATGACATGATCCTGATTATACTGCAACGGCAGGATGAAGGTGGATCAGATGAGCTTGATTGCAGAGGTGAGAGCAGAGGAGGGGGTAGTTACTCCTGACATTCCATTATGGGTATTTGAACAGGCTGAAATTGACTTAAAGTTATTGGTAAAGGGAAGAGAGTTGGAAAAGAATGAAGTGAAAAATTATATTAATAAAGAATATTCAAAATATATTCAAATATATACAAATGCCTCAAAAATTTTAAATAATCAAGTAGGGATATCGTTTATTGCTCCTGATTTAAACGTTATGAAAAATAAAAGAATAAGTGATAAATTGACAGTTTATACAGGTGAGTTAATGGCAATTTTAATAACTTTAGAATGGGTAGAGGAAATGGAAGGAGGAGAGTTTGTAATTTATTCAGATTCTAGTAGTGCATTAATTAGTATACAAGGAATGAAGTCAGAATTAAGGCAAGCTATTATAGTGGATATAATTCATATAATTTTCAGGATTAAAAAGAAGGGATCTCAGGTTAAGTTAGATTGGATTCCTGCCCATATTGGCGTGGTAGGAAATGAGTTGGCGGATAGTTTTGCTAAGAGTGCCTCTAGAAAGGAAGTTGTTGATTTGAATATTAAGATAAGTAAAAGCGAGATAAAGAATATTGTTAAGGAATATATAAAGGAAAAATGGCAAGAACAGTGGGATAGAGGAGGAAAATGGAGATTTTATTATAATATTCAAAAAAGAGTTGGGGGATATAGAAAAGGTAATAGGAGTAAAAGGGAAGAAGATGCTATTTCCAGAATCAGATTTGGGCACACAGGGTTAAATAGTACTCTTAAGTTAATTAATAAACACAGTACAGGTTGTTGTAGGTATTGTGGAGAGATGGAAACAATACAGCATATATTTTTAGAATGCAGTGAATATGTAAGGGAAAGAGAGATATTGGTTAATGAGATGAAAAATTGTAAATTAGATTTAGTAGAAATATTTCAGAGATCATCAGGAGATGTAGTATTTGAGAATATTTTTAGGTTTCTTAGAAGAACCGGTATTATGAGGAGGTTATAAGCATGTGTTCTCCATACTCCAACTTGGAAGGTGGCGGTAATGAACTAATAAGTTGTTTGCCAACCGCCATAAAAACAAAAAGAAGAAGAAGAAGAGCAGAGGAGGGAGCAGAGCAGGCAAACGGGCCAGAATCATAGCAAGCTCATGCTTTGGCATAAATTGAGTAGCTCTTACAAGCTACAAGGAGACACAGTCAAAGGTGTACTCTAGAGCAAAAAAACACATTCAGACTACAGAAGCACATTCCAATGACTCCTTAAGAAATTTCGCAAGGTAAAGATCTGGTTCACGGTCAAGAGGAAAGCCACATCGCTCTTCCTGTATCAGAGATTTGACCGTCAGTCAGAGTCTCCTCTCCAACACCCTAGCAAAAAGCATGCTTTTCTGGGAGACTAGGAAAGCATGGCAAACTTCCCTAGATAATTGGAACACACTTTCTCATCCTCTTTCTTGAAAGTAGTGACCACTTCCCCAGTCTGCCTCTCCAACCTTGTTGTCAGCCATGACATGCCCACAATGTTCAGAGCCTTCAGAATCTCCGGTAAAATCTCATTCATACATTGCCCTCCCACCAGCAAACGTTTGAACTACTTCGGTGATCTCTACCACAGTGATGGATTTGCATTCTCCCAAGTCTTCATGCTCTCCCTCGGTGTTTCGTTCAGCCATATAATTGGAACCTTTGAACAGCTCCTAGTTAGAACTTTCTAAGATTTTTTTTCCACTACTTTTTCCAGACCTTTTTGCATTTGGAAAAGAGCAACATTCCACCACTGTTCACTTTTTAACAGTCAATATAGGATACAGAAGAAAAGCAAGTACAGTAGATGCACAGAATTTATGCAGAAACAGCAGGGGGAATTATTGGCAAATGGCAGAGAGTGTGCAGCGAGTCCGATGACACTCCTGGCCCGGCTCCATCGCTGCATGTTCCATTGAAACAAATCTTCTGTTTGTTGTAAGATATCAAGTCCTGTGTTTGTTGTGTGTGTCTGTACTTTGTAATCATCAAAGTACCGCCCACTATGAAGACAAGATAAGATAAGATAAGATTTATTTGTCATTGTCATCCACAGATTACAACGAGATTGAGATTGTGCTTAATCCGAGTTG